>JAULBM010313165.1:0-13979 GCA_032357055.1 Geukensia granosissima | reverse complement strand
CATGCCAAAACGAATTTTATTGCACATTTAATCACTGTTCTGTTAATATACGGAAATAGGAACGTCATATTAGAATTGCAGTTCCATAAGTACCAGTACATGTATGTCGTGCATCTCGTCAACGGATGTTTGGTTTGTTAGCAGCAATTTTAAAACTATTTGGTCTGATCCTGTAGAATTTTGTATAAACTAACAAAATGCTAACAAATAAGGAAAAAGGGATCTGCAACAATAAGTTTGAAATGCTTGTGGTATTTACTTTGGAGTCCATTATTGTCATTTAAATCAATGCAATGTTGAGTGGGCGTTTAAGTGAAAATAGCAATTCTTTGTTTAGATTCATTGTAAATGGTAATTCATTTTTTCTAGCTAATTGCAATCACATCAAATTACACTGCATTTGCTAATGTAAGCTGAATCACATTTCAACTTTTATTCCCAGACAGTAAAGGAGTTGTGGTAATCGCATTATTAATTCATCTCTCCTTCTCAGAAAATAACAAATTATGGAACTCAGTACAAATCATATGGGACAGCTCACGGTACTGTTCTTGAATTTATTGTCTTGACCGGAATTAATAAACTTGTTAGTGTATGCTGTATTCAACGGTTTATGGTAATAATTTGTTTTTAGCAGCTTTAACACTGTGTTAGATGGTTTTTCAATGTCCCAGTATCTTTGAGCTATATATAGAACATATTTCCGAGGGACCATGATAAGGTGTCTACCAATTCCAAGTAGGTATCATAAAAAGCCAAAATGGGTATACTTCATGTTCTCCATTTGTAGTAATACATTATACATGTTAAAAGGTAATAAATAATACTCGCCAAAACATGCTCACCAGTATTGCATAAATAATGAAAATTGTGTTCTAGCGTTTCAAAACTAACCAACAACAATCAAACCAACAAAAAAAAGAGAAGAAAAACCGAGACTTAAACATAATTTTAGAAGTACTGATAGTAACAGAAGTACCTAAATATATAAAAAAACTGAATACAGCGGCACGACATCTATCATAATACAAAAAGAAGAAAACTCCATAACTTTACGAATAAGGAATTCATTTTATTGCTGAATACAAAATACAAAATTACCAATGTTAAAAAAATATGCAAAATTTAGGTATTGCTATATGTACATTTCAACGAGTAACCTCTCACCAGTAGCATTAGAACCGAAACATAGGAAGTCAAAGATTCAAATATATCGAAAGAAGCACTCAAATCCAAACAAATCGAAATTGAAAGCCAAATTCGACGGCAGGGACCACTACTTAGTGCGTTACTTTTCAAGGCCTTTCCCTATTTTCAGTGTTTCAGTGTTCAATCTAGTACAGATGGTTTTTAAGGTTTGTCTTTATATCTTTATGTCACACAACTGTGAGAGGGTTGAGCAATCACAAACATTTCTAACCCGACTACATAATGTATGTGCATGGCCCAAATGCCGAGAACCTATAGTCAAGTGGATGTTGTTGTATTATGTTTTGCTTTACTCGTTTTACATTATGTATTTAATTGGCCGATTATTGTTACTTTTAAAAATCATCACATTTTATTTTTGTGGCATTTTATAGCTTTTTTTCTGCTATCGATATGTGTTCATTATTGGAGGCATTAAGGCAACCTGCAGATGTTTGTTATTCGTTGTACGTTTTGGATACCTGTCTCATAGAAAATTATACCACAACCCCCCTTTCTTCTGTTTATAAACTAACATTCGTTGACGAGGTACAAACAAGCAAACCATACGCCTTACTTACAAGGTCAATTCAGTAAACTACTCATTTTACTAGGCTGCCTTGTACTGTAAAGCATACAATTGTTCCTCTAAATACCACAATCTAATATATCACATGATTTTTTAAATATATTTCATATAAAAAATTATATATTACCTCATACAAATTGTCATACATGTGCATTACTGCATATTTCACAAGATCAGGATCCATGATTTGTTTTCTGGCATTAAGATTCAAAACTGTCGCCGATGAAAGTTTCTGGCTTCTTTGCATTTGGAGATTTCTAATCATAACTGCTATCACAGATATATTAAAAGTTTACATTTAACTAAAAAATAAATGCTAAAAAATCACATTTTCGAGAAACATATATCAATAGAGCTAATTGAGGAAAACAAATAGCTGTGGTATTTTCAGACAGGAGTAGATATTTCCTTAAGATGACAACTTACGCATACATGTTTTTTTTATTTCGGGCGATTTAGAGCTTTTCACAGAGAAGTGGTATTCCACCCTAGTTGAAGGCTTTGTGGAGATCTCTAGATTTGTAAATACTCTGTTTCTCGTGGTTGGAATGCAGTCTCCCTGACTTTTACCCAATAACTTTTCATTTTCAAATTTGAACAATTTACACAAGTCTAAATATGACAAACACATGTTACAGATAAACCTCTCACCTTCCTTCTTCACCATTGTTATAGGGAATGCAAAATTCCAAAGGAAGATATATCAATAGCTAGTCTAACAAACCGAAGATCTTCCGATAATCCTACATAAAACACATGGAAAGATATAAAAGACATGGTTTGGCAATACATCTACGTAAACTTTAAAAATATGGACTGAAAACTTGCATTTAAAGAAATTGTTTAAGTACAAAATTACCAATGTTAAATAAATATGGAAAATCTAGGTATGCTATATGTACATTTCAAGGAGTAACCTATCATCAGTAGCATTAGAACCGAAAGGTCATCGAAACCTTAAGGTACCTTTCATTGAGGTGTTGTTCAGTCGTCTCCATTATATTTATTCCGTAGTTCATATATATGACACATGCTTTTTGCCGATATTTTAAAGAAAGAATATAGAGCATATGCAAGGAAGACACGATCATACGTCATTCACGAATATTCAAAAGACAAATTTTACTGTGTTAACGCCTTTTTCTGAATTTACCTTTATCAGACACGTTAATGGCCAATGATAGGACGATGTTAGATAAATTCCAGTATCCAAAAATTAGAGCATTTTACCCAAGAGAACGTTTACAACCACTTAAGACAACTTAGCGTTCTATTCCCAAAGACACACTTATGGATCTAAAATTTGAAATAATTTAGCTATAATTTAATAAGTCATAATTATATACCTGTATATGGATGTGGTCAACACAATACAAATACAAGTGTATACTTGAAGAAATCAGTTTGGAGTTGTGCGTGTCATGAAACATGGTAAAGACAAAAGTGACATAAATGTTATAACAAAATTTTCAGCACTGATAATTTTATATCGCTTGATCCAAAGAAAGGGTCATGTGAGCTATTGTAATCCATAAATGTTATAACAAAATCTTAAACACTGATAATTTTACATCGCTAGATCCAAAGGGTCATGCTAGCTATTGTAATCACTTTGTGTCTATCCAACACAATTGCTCAATACCTGATTCTCGGCAGCTCACCAAGATTACCGCCATTACTAATATGAAAAACAAGCCAATTTTCTTCTTAAAATATTCCTTACTGTTTGAAGCAAAACCTAAGTTTAGAATAGTAATAAGGTGACCTTGTTCAAAACTGAATCCTTCGGGTTTCACTGCAAAATCTTGTTGTCTGCAACTGCCAAGTCAATTTGAACCAGACTTCATTATACAATTATTTAATTATTGCGTACACCGACCAAACATGATGGCCGATACAAATAATCTTACAGATTCAAATAAGATTCTATGGGAATGGGAAAGGTGTAGGTACGTTAAGCACCACATTTGGTCCAATTTTCAGATTTTGTGACACAATAATAACTTGTTGTGAAAATGCTGTTTAATTATCGTCTTTTAATGATTCATTCTTTTCATTTAACATACTTTTCGTCATTTCGACAAAATGAAAGGGTATAAGTGACTATTTTGTCAAGAATTTAAGATTTTCGGTAAAAAATAGTCAAGTTTTGAAGATGTTTTGTTCAAAATAGATATCAGCGCACAAAAACATCACGAAGATATTTTTACCAAACATTTGTACTTGATAGATCTTTATTGTGCAAACTTTGGTTGTGATGTTTTTGTGCGATCGATAGTAACATCGACAAAATATTATCACATTTGCATCAAATTAATTAATTTCTTAGTATTTTCACATTTAAGCATTTTCTATGTGTCATGTGTATATTGAAGAACTACTTTAACTAAAAAATTATTTTAATAGACATTATTCAATACAAAACATAAAAAATTATAAATATTTGCCGATTTTCATTCTTTAGCCTATTTCTTGGGCCAAAAATTGGCGTTTTTACTCCGTGTTGAAGGCCTCACTGTGACTTTGAGATGAGGAACAGCAATCAAAGCGCTGTTCCTTTGGTTGGAATTTACTTGTACATATGAGATTTTTGTGTCATTAATATTTACACCATATCCCCCTTTTTCTATTAACGACCCTCGTCCTTTCCCTCAAAATATTCCAGTCGAAGATTATTGAAGCAATGGTGATACAACTTGAATTGGTGATGTGTTTATTGCGATGAATAGTACAGACCCTTCGTTCTACTGGCTATATTTGCAATGCTGTTTAAAATTCCCATATCCATAGCCTTAAAGTTTATATATATTGGTAGTAGTGTTATTTTTATCCAATAAATTTTTATCAATTATATCTTTTTTGTTGTATAAACTTTATCAAATAAACAGTTTATACACACCTGATAAATTGCTATTTACATTTACTAAATCATAATTTAAAACTATACATGTAGAATACATTTGTAGTACATTTAAAAGATAAAGATATGGTTACTTAAGAAGTGTTTTGAAAGGCCGTTTATAACGTGTAAGTACATATTTCTTTTGTTTAAAATACACATCTGGAAATTTTCTTCCTTGTACGGATATTTCGTATTTTATAAAATTATAAAGGTAACGTTTTATAGTTGTATTTTTATTTTATTCAAATATTTTATTAAGAATGCTATGAGCTTAAACAAACATTCAATTGATAATTAGAAGAAAAAGCGAAAGAAAACTGGGGACAAAAGATGGTAAAAGTTCACAAACACTGAAGTTTCAGTAAACAAACGAGACGGAACATGACACACAGTACACATATATTAACAACTTTGAACTATGCGGAACCCACCTAAAAACGAGAGTTCAGTCAGGTGGTCTGGAAGATTAAGCAGTTCCTGCATTTTTCAATCAGTCATTTCAGGGTAATGGGGAAGATTTCATAGACAGTGAACAGCCTGTTTTCGATTCACTCTACAACGTCACATGAAAAGATCCATCTTCCTCAGTGAAACTGATATTCCATATCGGCCGACAAGATTCTGGTATCGACCATAAAATTTTGGAGTGATAAATTTGACCGAGGAGCGACATATCTATATCTGAGAAATTTTTGTGTCAGCGACCCAGCTCTATTTTGAATATCGCTGTATTGGACACATGCTTTAAAAAAGATATGAGCCTTCCTCAATTGTTGAACTCCATATGAAGTACGAGGCAGAATTGGGGGTGTCGTTTTGTCTTTAATTTCAAGCTCATTTGGGTAGATGAGGTGAAGATAATCAGTTCAATGAAAGAACATTTATGTAACAGAAGCTGAAATTATAGGTTTAAGCTATTTTTCTGTGATAGGGAAGAAAATGTTCTTCAAATGAGTGAAAAAAAAGATCGATGAAGCCCGGAATACAACAAGTGCCCATTGGTAGAAATTACAAGGGCTCATATGGAAAATGAAGCCCTTCTCCAATCCTTTGCTTCAACATTTCTGCAACATTGCTGCGAGGTTGTTGCAAATTTTTCAGCAAACTTAAACTTGCAGTAGTCCGTCTTATATATATTTTTTCCTGTAATGAATCACTGCGCGAAAGCTGCAACTACCTTTCAGAAATGTATGCAGATCACAGATGAGCTTTCCTGCAATGGGATACTGCAAGATTCTGAATGTAAATAATGCAGTTATTTTGCATCTATGGTCTTACGGAAGTTTTTCTAAATATAAAAGAAAATTGTTTTTTATGTTATCAAGACCATTTTAAGAATATAATGAAACTACTGGGTATTTCAAAATATTGTTTAGAAATAGACGACACTGAGAACGTATAGGGGGCCTAGGTGGCTGGGTGGTCTAGGTAGTTGATTTAAACTTTTCTCTACAGATTACTGTAGCCTATCACCTTTATGTCGTGAGATCAAGCCTGACTTTCAAAAACGGGTTTAACTCGCAAAGCACCTGATACGGTTGTCAGTTTCCTGCGCAAGGTCAGTGGTACTCCGGCTTCCTCCACCAGTAAAACTGGCCGCCGCAATATGAATAAAATATTGTTGAATATTGGCCCAAATCTAACAAACAAATGGGAACGTTTATATTTGACACCTAATTGTTTTATTTCATGCATTCTCTTGCTATATCTCGATTGATTGTTTGACGATGGATACAATTTTGTCACAACATCTTATTCGATTAGTAAATATAGTTTTTTTTTTACTTTTTATATTTAAATCGAATAGAATGTTTTTTTAGAGAGTGATTGCATACTACATCAGTAAGTTCGCAGTTTATATGCCAATTGGTTCCTAGCAATTGACATTCAAAACAAAATTGTCCTCATTATTCCTATTTATACCCTTTTTATATTTGAATTGTTAACAAGCATTATTTTGTGATGCTTTTAGGTATTTTTCACCTTACCGTTTTATTTTTGCCTATATAAAATATGAAATTAGACAATACGTTACATTACGTTACTATGACATAGGTCTTATTCATCTTCAGAAATACAAAAATGATCACGAGAACCATTATTTGGCAATCTTAGAGATTTTTTGCTGTATATGTCTTGGCCACATGCCCCGACCAATAGATTGTTGTTGAGATGTAAATATTTTATTAATAATACAACTTTTCACATGAAAACTATTTTGTACAAATGATTGGGAATTTGTTTTGGAGTGTGTTGTGTAGTTTGTTTATCTTTCACTTCATGTTGTTGGCCATGGTCTTTTCTTACTCCTAATGCAACGATTTCTGTCTGTCCGTTCAGTTTCTTCGATTTTTTTTCTTTGAAAAGCAAAACTATTGCATATAATAAGCAAATTTCATGTCGATCCTGATTTATGTTAGAATCCCTAAGTGAATACTTAGTCCACCAAGACTACGTCGAAACGAAGAAAAAAGCAAACACGAACAAACGATTTAACTATACAGAAGAAGAAAAGGCCTGGAGCCTATTGAAATTTGATATCAAACTTCGTAGAAAAAAATGTTTTGTTATTGAAATGTGACCATTAAAGAAGTCCTCAAAATAAATATATATATTCAGGAGCAACATTTGTCTTATTCAGAGCTATTCCTTCGTAATTTGTTAGTTATTGTAGATGGTACATTCGGATTGCATATTTCGAAAGATGGAACTGACCATTGTTTTTGTGTTCAGAGTTTTGTCTTATTTTTTTTTCTTGTATTTTCTTTTTGAGGTTAAAGCAATACGGAGTTGAAACTGTTCAAACAATTTTCTTTGTTTCTGTTTAATTCAGCACTGCTTTTGTGATTGATTTTTTAATTTAGTCTAACAATTTGGATAACTAATTTCCTATTCTGTGTGTTATATAGGTCACAGCATCTAAATATTTATGTCATATATCAATTATTTTGAACCAAGAGATGGAAAGCCCATTTAAGTCTGTGGAACCAGAAGAAGGGACATCATTAAACGGTAAACAAGGAACAAGTTGGGAAAATGTACTAAACGCCGATGAAATGAACGATATGATAGAAAAACTGAAATTAAAACAAGATATCCTTAAAAAAATATCCGAACAAAATGCGGAACTTATTAAAGAGAATGAGATGCTCAAGCAAGAAAAAACTTCAATAGAGAAGGAAAAAAAACGATGCATTATCAAGGTAACGATTAATATGAAAAGATTTGGGGTTAATGTCAGAGGACTCTTCAACTACGGGAACGACAGAAGGAATTTACAAATCTATCCACAAGGCCTTCAACAAGGGTTTAATACCACTTCTTGCAAAAAGCTCTTAAACTCCCCGAATTCAAAATCGTTTTTGCATAAAATAATGCTGCTTTTACTCAAATATTTTCAAAAGTTGTACATACAACAAAACAAAAAACACAAAGACAAACTTATGACTGTAATTCCCGACGGGACAGTCACAAGAAACATGTGGTGGGGTTAAACAATTAAGTTAAATTAGAGGGTACCTAACCCTTCCCCCAACAAGTGGTCATAAGAAAATCAAAGAAAAAAAAGCAGTAATCGACGAACTATAAAAATCCAAGAGAAAGTCACCCAATCCGACTAGAGAGTTCATTAATTACAATAAATATACATAACAAAAATACATGCAAAAACGAGATTCATCTCTAATGAATGCTCGTATTACTGAAGGCAAGATCAGGGTGATATTCCTGATGACAAAACATTAAGCCTCTAAAATGAGTTGTGTTTTAAGTGCAAAAGGATAAGGTGCTGAACAAGTGGAAATTTACAACGACTGTGTAGTTTTTACAACAAGAATTTCATTTATGTTCGCATGAAAGATGAGATCACAATAAAAAATGGCTATTTAAGAAGCCCTGATTGTCGTGTATTATTAGCAGTTTCACATTTTGTATTTCGGGGCCTTTTACGCCTTTTGTTGACCCTGAATCACTATTGAAGGCCGTAATGGGGCCTTTACAAGTTTTAATTCGACTGTTATTTGTCTCATTGCCAATCATGCCACAAATAATTACAATTATGGGATTTTTCAAAAACTGAATACATATGTTTTTAATAAAATCTGTTGAATTTTGACTTATTTGTGAATGATGTTTTGATAAAAAAAAATTGATAATTTTTTTTTCCGGTTTATAAGTAAAAATAAATTATTTACGAGATTCTTAGAAGCATTTTATGTGTACTAGTATAAAAATGTTGTCCAACTGACACAAATTTGCCATTTTAAGCCTAAATACTTTTCATTAAATTTCGATGTGATTACACATCTTAAAAATGTTTTAAGATCAAATTGTGCGAATAAGAAATATTTTTTCGCCAAAAAAGCCCTTACCACGTCTACTGCTCGGCAGAAATATTAGAGATTGCTTTTTAACTGCGATTGGTGCTTGTTTTAAGAAGAAACTCTATAAATATTATGCGATTCAATGATATGACTAAATAAAATAACTTTAGGTTAGAAACCAAAAAATGTTCATTTTTCTGAGTTTTTAGACTAAGCAAACTAGCAGGACAAAAGTTAACTACAGGAAACCCAACCATTACTGATCTAAGTAATCCAAACAGACCAGCAAAAATTGGAGAGCGTTGGACATCATTGTATACAGACGAGTGGACAGATGCATACGAAGACATAAGTAAAAAAATAAAAGAAAATTTGGAAGGTGTACCAGAAAAGGAATTGATGAAAATTGTCAATGTAGGTAACATGCATTTTACCTGGTGAAAGATCCATTAATTATGAGAAATGAAAGTTTTACAGACTGCACTACAACTTACCAAGCATCTGGCCAAAAGTCCAAAATCTTTACGTCTCAACAAAGCCTTCACTTAAGATAAAATTCCATTCCTGATGATGAGCTCGAAAACGCCCTGATCAATAAACAAAGTAAATAAGTTCAATAACAGGCCAAAAACAGGTGTTTTTTAAATATTACAAAGAAAATGATATGATAGTAAATGACAAGAATACAATCCAAAGATCACCAGTCCTGACTTGAGACAGGCGCGCGAATATTTGGAATATAATACAAGTTATAGAATTTTGATAGATCTAAATCATCCGACTTGTCGGTGTCTAAATGTGAAAGCAAAAGTAAAATTATCAGGGTTAGTGAAGCAGAAATTATATCATTCATTTAAAACCAAATTAAGTAAAATTGATGTATGTTCTCTATTAATGTTCGCAGTTTACTGAATGCAAGCTAAGTATACATTTCCAGATGTTAACCTGCAAGTTTACCAGTGTTGCGTAAATATTGGGAATTTTACTATGTTATCAGTTTAAAGGAAAACTTTTTACCATTGAGTAGCATTAGAACCAAAACAAAGGATTTCCAAGATCCAAACAAAGAAGAAAAATAGTTACAACATGGAATGTAATATAATAGAGAAAGTCTATTAAGAAAAATCGCCTCTATCAAACAAAATGTTGTATAACGTAAAATTATTATTTTGTAATGTAAAAAGGGACGTATTAAAATTCAACAATGTTGAAATTTATATCAATTAAAATAAGTTTAGAAATATACGATGGAACCTTTACAACTGTTGGAATCAAGGGATCGTAAGTATTACCCCGGGTCTATTTTGATTTAAAAAATCTTGATGCGATATCGTTTTATAATTAAAACTGCAGCTAAACTTCCGAACTTAATCTCTGTTCAGGTTGATAATAAGTGTAAAAAAGCCTGAAACGAAAAAATGCGGTAATATCACACTAGCAGACGACACTTGTTTAGTCAAAAGACTGACAAATGACATAAAAACATTTTGCGGAAAAGGCTTAACGTTGGATGAAAACCAATCTTGAAATCTAACTTATTATTATTTGAAATCAGAAGTAATAAAAACACCAAGAGAAGGCGTTGTTGACACGTCTTTTTGTATAAACTTGTGCCTTCAATCATTGATTACCCTATCAAACAGTAAATCCAGGAATTTAACATTGGTAATTTTGTATTTATCAATAGAAAGTAGAGAAGAGAAAACAATGGATATGTACACTCTTTTTAAAGGGGAACTATATATACTCATGGAAAAAAGAAATTGTGCATTCTATAAAATTTGATAAAATTTTTATTCTACAATTATTTCAATGAAATATATCTTTGATTGTTGCATTTAGATGGTGTTTACATATTCGAAACGCTTCAATAAGTTTTGAACGATTTTTTCAAGTGTCATCGGGATATTTCATATTTCCACCTTTTCTGACTTTAGTTCACGTCCTTATGCATTTGGCGATTCATTTTCCTTCAGAAGGTTTGTTTGCACATTACACACAGAAAATCATCTTTATTCCGATACATTATCCATTTTCCTGACGACACGGCTCTCCAAAGATGAACGCAATCGTGCAATTGGAATGCTGCAATCTGGAAGAAGCCAAGCAGACGTTGCCCGACACTTTGGCTGTCACAGAAACACAATACTGTCATTATGGAGACGCTACAACCAGCAAAACAACGTTTCCGACTATCCACGAACAGGACGTCCGATGGTTACGACGCAACGTCAGGACAACCATATCCGATTGACCCTCATATGGAATCGGTTCCATACCGCAAGTTTGACTGCTAGGACTATACCGGGAAACCGACCAATCAGTTCAAGAACTTCCGAAACCGTCTGCGTGAACACAACATCCGTCCAAGACGTCCTGCAATTCGCTCAGTTTTACAGCCACGACATCGTGTTGCCATACTTGCATGGGCCATACGTCATTTGCGGTTTCGATTACAAGACTGGAACAACATTCTCTTTACTGACGAGTCCCGATTCCACTTGGACAGTCATGACGGCCGACTTAGAGCTTACCGTCGCATTAGGGAGAGATTTTCAGATCCATGTGTGATCGAACGTCGCGCATTTGGCGGAGGTAGCGTCATGGTTTGGGGAGCCATCACAGCAACTGGAAGGACAGCGTTACAACTCGTTAATGGAAATTTCACAGTCGCCAGATACCGTGATGAGATCCTCCAGTCGCATGTGATTCCATTCATCCAGAATCATGGCAATAACGTGACGTTACAGCAAGATAACAACAGACCCCATGTCGGTCGAGTTGTTCAGAACTTCTTGCAACAGCAAAATGTCAATTTGTTGGATCGGCCAGCCGTTTCTCCGGATCTATCCCCAATTGAACATTTGTGGGATGAAAAATACAAAATTAACGATGAAATGGACCGAAGACTTCGACGACATCCGAATCCGCCCGTTACATTGGCGGAACTCGGTCCAGCACTTGTCAATATCTGGAATAACATTCCAAAAGCTTTTGTTCGTAATCTGGTGTCATCAATGAGGCGACAATGTGTTGTATGCATCAATGCAAATGGAGGACATACCCGTTACTAATGCTTGTGAATTTCGTTTTCATCATCACTGTCTTCAAAATGGCCGCACATTGACATTTTTTAAATCAAAGTCACGCAGATCTGTTTAAAAGAAAAAAATGTTCTCTGATGATGTTATTGTAATTATTGCTAGAAATAAATGTTTTGTATATATTTTAATTAATGCGAAAGCCTTGCACAGTTTCTTTTTTCCGATCGACACTCTCTATGTGCTATTTATAAAATTCAAATTCAAATTTTATTTAAAAAACTAATCAAAGGTTCCTATAGTAGGCATATAAATATAAGCAACAAAAAAGGATTTAGATTTTAAATTGAATATGTCGATTTCAATGGTTTACGAAGCAGAAATATCTTATAATGTATCCCGTACAGCTTTTCAAGCTTTTGGTAGGTATTTTGTACGGAATAAATATAATAGAATACATGTAGGCACATATGTATCATTATGAAAACAAGGGTTTTGACAAATTAATCAATGGACCCAGATCTTAAAGAGGAACATGTGTTGATCACATTTAATTCACAGAAAAATTCAAAGATTCAATTTACTGAAGTTTTAGATTGTTTCTTTAATGACCATATATTTACAGTTGTTGGTTTTCTCAATAATGTTTAGAAACATTATTATTTTAAGGTAATTGTTTTTTTCTCATTTCTTGTCCACCAAAACTGTTGATGTGAAAGATTTTGTTGAGATTTTCAATGGAGAGGCGAATTTGTGTTCAGTAGAAGAATTCTTTTAAGTTTGTCTATATTTATTTACAATCTTATTACCATTTTCAAGTTCAATAGTTGATCTTTACAATATTAGTATAATAAATGCTTTGTTTGAGGTATTTGTAAACTTGCATTTGGACTAAAGTATTCATGATATTATTTGAAACTACAGGACTATCGGAATTATTGAAATCGATTTTGCGTTGACCAATTCATTCTATTTTTGGTTTCAATCAAAATTTTCTTGACCATCTTTTAGAAACTGGATAAGGTGCAATAGGGGTCATTTGTCCCGTAAAATTTCACCCAATTCCACTTAAAAGAGTAATCTGATGACAGCGAATTTTAATCTTTTCCTATAATTTTGATCAAAAATTTATCTTGACCATCTTTAACTAATATCTTTAACAGTTTTAGTATGGTATTCATTTATTCATTTAAAGTCTTTCTGTCAGAAATCATAATTCACAACATAGTTGTTTTTCTAAAGATGTGACATCAAATAAAACAAGTCCATTTGGATTTTGAGTAACAATACCATTATAAGTCCAGATATGAACTGAAAAGATATGGGGTTAATGTCTTGTTGATTACATTTATTGTAATTCTAGTACTCTCTAGTCGATAAGGTAAATATCTGTGTTATTTTTAATGTTTATCCGTTACTGCTTTTGTCTTTTATATTTTTTTTCTTTGAAAACTTGATGGTGGTTAGGATCCCTTTCAACTAGTTTTAGACCCACCACCTGTCTCATGTGCCTGTCTCATGTAAGAAATTGTAGTCACAGGTTTGTTTTTGTGTTAAATCTTTTGTTGCACGTAAAATTTTGATATAATTCAAATAAAATAAGTATTATTATACATATAAACGTTTTGTGTATATATGGGGTGAGTTTCTCTCTTAAAGAAGAGTCAACATTGTTTAAGACCTTTTATAGACAGAGATATATTAAATATGTCTGTGTTTTATCGGTGTTGAAGTGCGGTATCTCTGACATTCACCCAATGTCTTTTCATTTTTATATCGAGAAGTTTATTGAATTTGTATTCACAAGCCAAGTTGTCAGACTTATCTGACATGGAATTTATCAAGTAATGTTTTACAGAAATTCACAGAATTACAGAAATAACAGAAATTCTAAAGCACCGAAAATATTAAAAGCCTTTGAAAAGTATTGCACTTAG
>JAULBM010313154.1:0-13980 GCA_032357055.1 Geukensia granosissima | reverse complement strand
AGCAAAATACTGTGTCCACACTTACCCAAAAGATCTTTTGTCCACCTTTCACATTTCAACGTGCTGCGGTCGTATTAAGTGCTTGCGAAGCACCTCTGTTTACTAATATAATGTATTTTGCAAAGCAATAAAATGTTTATGGTCAGCAGCCATAGCTTAGGGTTGGTCAAGCACATTTCTTGCCGTGGCCTTAAAAAACACCTGTTATGAAATTAGCATGTGATTCTGCTGATTGGTGATCATGTTACCTTTATGTTGCTAACCATATCAGGATAAGAAATTTCATTTAACAGAACCTTTTGTAAATGAGAACTTCTTTCAGACTAAGACTTCATGATTTATGTATTAATACCATATTCCTTGTATAAAGGCCCTTAAGAGTGCTTAAAAAATTAAATCATGGGGTTGCTAATTAAATTTGGTAGAAAGCCTATTTGTGAGGTCCTTGATGAAAATGTCTGGTTTTTATTCAGATTGGACATCAAGCTTGACTCAGAATCAGACATCATATGTGACTGCTATTGACAATTTTTGTTTATAATATGTTAATTTACAAAGTTACTCTTCTCTGAAACCCTCTGAATAAATGAACAGAAACTTGGTAGGAAGTTTTAGTGGATTTTTGTCTTGCAAATCAAGACCCAGGGATATTGTTTCTGATTCTTATCTCAGTATTTTTTATACAGTGGCATAAATAAAGGTATAGCACAAATCATCAGAAACTTTGTAGGAAGTTTTAGTGGATTTTTGTCTTGCAAATAAAGACCCAGAGATATTGTTTCTGATTCTTATCTTAGTATTTTATTGAACAGTGGCATAAATAAAGGTATAGCACAAATCAACACTTATTTGATACCCCCTTCAGTTATGCATGAACAATCACTCACACTCCCAAGTTTTTTGTAAGCAGTTCAGAAGCTTCAACCAGTAGTAATAGCCACTTGAGATTTGTTTTGAATTTCTTAGTTCATCCAGGGAAGAGGAAATCCTTCTGATAGATAAAATGTCAGTTCTCTAATATAATTCTTCAGGATTATCATGATTAATTTAAAGATTATTATCTGATACACTCAAAATTTAGACCACTCCTAATTTATAAACAAAATATTTTTAAAATAAAAATAAATATACTTCAGTATTTTAAGGGGCCCAGGATTTTTATCTGTTAATTTAGCTTAATAGTCTTACAATAAGATTCCCATTTCTCTACTTTTCTACTGGTCACCAGAGAGGTCTCCAGGGCTCAACCCACAGAGCTGACCCAGCACAAACCCCAGGTGGCGGATAGGGTTATAATATGGAAAGTCTGGCCATGGACCATAGTGGTGACGTGTGTGGAGAAAGCCACACTCCATGCATGTAAAAGATCCCTTTTGTAGTTTTCTAAAAAAGAGAAGGCTAATGCCACTACAAAAGGCTAAATTTCCCATACCAAACCATCATTCCTTTTTTCCAGTGGCAATCAAAAACTGTTGCCCTGTTGTGTTCCATCCCACTCTATTTTTGATATTGATAATTGTTGAACTCTTTCACGTCCTGAGTATGCATGAAATATTTGCCACTGGACATTAAGCAACCAACAATCAATCAATCAATCTACTTTTCTAAGCTTCCTATAATGTAATATTATCATAATACCTGTAGATGCATTTGTACATTTGCTTGGTTTTTTTGCATACAGTTTTCCTTTATCAAATCAGCTCATGCCCCCTCAGTTAAGCATGAGAATTCATGTCTTTCACAAACAGTTCAGTCTGCAGATTCAAGTGGTCATATAATCTTGATACTTTTTGTCATTACATGTATTTAGGTTATAGTTTTCTCAAACTTAAAATTGTTTTGTCAGATTGATGTAAATATATTATACTGACAATAGGGTACTAGGTTCTGGGAAACCCTAAATGAAATTTTTAGTCTGTTTATTGGTAGATCATACTTGGCTGCTATGGACAAATCAAGTTGAATGACACAAGTTAAGCTACTTTAATCAGCAGTTAAAAACAGTTTCATTTAAAATTGATAATTTCAGTGGGAGAGTACCTTTTTGGCTGTTGACATGTTGAGTGCTGGTGGAAATTGGACTACAGTTTACACAGATGCACATTGGCCAACAAAGTAATTATTAATTTATTACAAATATGATACATCTATCACACACTACTGGTTTGATAAACTGTTAACTAGATAGCTATTTTCCCAAAATATATGACAGAATCTGATTTTTGTGTGTGTTAAAATTAATAATTTCCACTTCATGTCTGATCTTGTCATTTTGCAAGTGCAAATTTGATAGAATTTGTGATGCAAATAAAGTGAAAATTTAAACTTGGTCAACATTGATTCCTACTAGCTGAAATAATTTTTACTTTTTAGCTCACCTGGCCCAAAGTGCCATGTGAGCTTTTGTCATCACTTTGCATCCGTCGTTGTTGGCATCATCGTCTGTTAACTTTTTTCATATTCATTTTCTCTGAGACCACTGAACAGATTTCAACCAAACTTGGCACATAGCCACCAGGGCAAATTATGTGTTCTGATTGCTCCAAATTTCAAACATCTGCTTGACAGAAACTACAAGGTTGATTGAATTGTTACTTTGCAGAAATGATTGTTAGATGGTCCTGTACTTAACTTGTGAATCTTTGCCGATTGGAAATTCAAAAAGGCTGCCATGACGAAACTTAGTTTAACATTGGATTCTATGGGAATTTAACATTTTCATCTTCTTCTCTGAATCCAATGAACAGATTTCAAACCATCTTGGCAGAAATGTTAAGCAACAAGCAGACAATTATCAAGCAATGTGTTAAATCTTTGTTCACATTAACTTTGATTTGGCCACTCTAAGCCAGGTGAGCAATCACAGGCTCCTGGGAGCCTCTGGTTTAACATTTAACCCCTTTTATATGATAATTGGTAAATGCTACAAAAATGCTTGCAGTAAGTGTTGTTCCACTTACTTGCATTTTTAAAGGAATCATTTGAAACAAACCTAATCAGAATTGGATGAGAAATTAAAAAGTTTCCAAAATTAAGGCGTGACCATTTTTCAACCCTGTTTATCACAATAACAGTAAAAGATGGGTCAAAGTGCATTTGGCTCTTTCAGCTGGCTTAGTTAAATTGGCTTAGTCATTGAGAATACAAAGGATATAACACACTAAATTCAGACAAGAAATAGATAATTTACATGAACATATAAGAAAAAAACTTTTAGTCCCTCCCCCCAATAAAGGAGGGGGGATAGATCACCCAAATCAACCAACCTTTAACCTTATACAACTGCAATTTTTTGTGGTCACATAAAAATCAGGAAAAAAACGATTCAGGTATACATAGAGAAAACAGTAGAACACAAAACCTATAGAAACAAGAGCAAAGACAGCTCTGGACCTGCGTCGCTCGCTGTTTTTATAAAAATCTAGGTGACCAGGACTTCCTGCATGGACATATTGCTATGATTTTGGTGAAAATGTCTGTTTGTAATTTGCAGTATAAAAGTAAAGGGAACCAGGCATTATCATTACCAAAAATATACCAAAATTTGAGGAAAATTGGATAACATGTTTTTGAGTTAGTGTACGACATATCAGAACAAAGTCCATTTCGCCCAAACAAAGTCCCATAACTCTGTAACGACAAATAAGAAATTAAAAAAAATGAAAAGGAACCAGGCATCACCAGTCCTAACAACATATCAAATTTTGAGAAAAACTGAAAAAAGCATTTGACAGACAGACGGAATCAAGCAGCTATTAGACCTGCTTCCGCCTTGGGTGACGGAGGTAAAAAGAACTTACCTCTAAAGATTTCTGAATGCTTTCTATGGCTTCTACAGGATAATTGTTTAATGATGAAAGAACCTATAAACATAAACAATAAACATGCCATTTTTACTGTTTTAAACTGTTATTCACTCTGGGTTATTCCACCCTGGTTGAAGACCTTGTTGATATTGAAGTTTTGACTGCTTCGATTAAGTGTTGGATTATATCCTCTATATATTACGGATTTTAATTATCTATTATCACATTTTAAAGAAATAAGTTCTTTCAATGCATGTCAAATATAAAACAAATTTAGCTTAAATTATTATATATTCCAGACTGATACCTGGGCTAATATGAATTTTACATTGTTAATCCATATTGGCCCTCTAAACCTGAGAGAATTGTGACGTCACTTGTAGGTTTTGGCTGTATTGATAGGCTATTATTATTTTCTGTTTCTACTATTAAAATGTATTCATTTCTCATATGAATGTATAACAAAATCATTTAATTTATTTTATTGCACAATTAAAAAAAAAATAGAAAATATGTGATAGATCATTAGATGTCACTTTCCAAATCAACCCTGGTATCATCTTTTGACCAATATTGTCCTTCAGGCTAAAGACCTTAGTGCCAATAGGGGTCTCAGGATAATTACTGGGTTGATATGGCATGTAAAATCTATTATTATCGGCAGTTTGGTTGGGTAATTTTGACTTTGATCTTGTTGTCTGATATTTCCAATATAAAGCCCGCATGAGCCTACAAAAGTGATACTGAAAGGTTCTGGCAAGTGGTCAAGTGATGTTGATTATGATGTTGCAGATAAAAGAATAACAGACATTTTAAAGGACTAGACTAGAATTGTCATCTATATCAGAGCTTGGCCCCATAGGGCTTGCTGAGATACTGATAATTTCAGTATCTACCTTCAAAATGTCTGTTATTCTATATATCATACTTATTTCATAGTTCATGATTATATCTAGTATTTTCACAGTGTAACCTTTATCTGTACGGTCAATTCTGAGTTGGACCCGAGAATTTATTTCAACTTACCCATATTTCAACTATCAAAAAATTCATTTCAAGTTACCAACAGATTCATTTACAAATGTTTATGAAAACAGTTTGACCATGTAAAGTTAGTTTAGAGTATAAAATACAATTCATTTTATATATCCATAATAATATTCTTCAGATTCATTATGTGTTATTGTATTAAAAATAACTTTAATTATTCATAATAATTCAGTCAAAAATGATCCTTCCAAATGTTTTACATTCCTTAAAATTTGAGATTGATATCACAGAATAAATGTACTAAACCTTTTTATTTAAAATCATGGTTATCAAACAATGACCCAGATAGTTTTACCTTAGTAACTGATTGATGAAAAAGAAACAGTGTATTGACAACAGCCTGGTTCCTGGCTTGACCCTGTGTTGGTGGACCTATAACCTGGCTGGCTTCCCCATCAGTTGACAGCTAAAATAATAGAATTTTTGTAAAATACACATGTTTATTGTAAAGTTTCTTTGAAAATATATTATTATAAGGTTTTTTGTTTAACAATTGAGGATCTTTCTAAGTTAACAAAGCTGATTATATGCAGTCTCCAGCAAAAACTGAGAAACTAAAAGAAAATGGTTAGCTTGCCTTTGGCTGTTTGATTAAATTACAATGTCAAGGTTAATAGCATAATATATATATATATCTACTAGTGGCTGAATTTAACTTTGTAACACAATAATTCCATTTAGAAAAAAAATACTGATATTAATAATCCTGTCAATAAACATTTGTGTTTTTTGTGACTGAATTGGTCTTGAAATCTCATTGCAACACAGAATTGAAATTTAAAATAAAATACAGTGAAACCTGTCTTAACCAATCACCTGTGGGACTGCAGGATTTTTTCGGTTAGTTCAGAATTACATGTTATACTATTCTTGACTGGAAATGACTGCTGGTCACAATACATAAGATACTGGTTAATATACATGCATGAACCACATTGCAATAAAAGAATACAAAAATAAACAACTATGAGTTTTTATAAAAATATATTCAGACAATTTTCCAACTGTATTCACAAACACCAGCACATTTCTGCAAATGTATATTGTTTTTTCTTTAACAGATTTTTTACTTTGGAATAAATATGAATCATGTGACCACATTGAAAAGTGTTTGACTTGGTTGATCTGGCAAAGTTATCGCAAGATAGAAGGAAAAAACCTTTTAAAACTTCTTTTCTACTTCCATATATCTGTATATATAAGCTAAAGAAGTACTGTAAATGCAGAAATTATTGTAATGTTTTTATTATTGCGAATAATGCAACAGGATTAAAATTGCAATAATTTGAAAATCGCATTTCAGAATTTTCAAGTTAGTTTGTGTTACACCTTTCAATAAACCACAAAAATAAAACTCGCATTTTCGTTACAATTCGTACTTTCCCAATAATAAATGCACACAAAATTTTTTTTAGTTTACATTACAAGAACTGCATTCCCTATTTTTTCTTATATGGTAAACTGAAGAAAACCAAATAATACCATAATTGTGAAATTGGGAGTATTTTATACTTGCAAACAATGCAAAATTAGGGCAAAAGCAGTAAATATTAACATGTATTAGCTAACATTCTGACCAGTGATACCACAAACACATTTTTCACTAATAATGGTACTACATAATCAGAAACTATCTAACATCTTACCAACTGTTCACTTTTAACATTAAATAACTGAATAGTTTTTGCTACATTCTTTGCAATTGTGATGCTCAATTTGGTATCCACACTTGCAACATTTAACTCACTGAAAACAACAAGATTGTTCATTTATTTTATAAGAATACTATTTGTAACTTGAATTAGCAATAATTAATACTTTTCTAGAAGTATGTTATTGCAAAATGTAAAGAAATCACATTTATATATTTACCTTAGGATAGTAGTTAAATATACACTATGCAAGCATTAATTTCCCAATATACAGCATTATGAATTAAAATACAAAATAATTACATATCAGTTGTATGGTAACTAATTGCAAAATAAGGTAACATTATTTCACTTATTTTGATGCAATACCAAGCATCTTTGTCACTCATACAATTTAAAAACTTTTTATTTCAAAACCTGAATCGCTTACCTAATAGATACTCCTTACTGGTCCTGGCCATGAGGGAATTTTGTAAAAAAAAATTTTGTAAAGTGAATTTCTCTTAGATGCCTATTTTATAACAAGTTTGGCTATGCTGAACATAATTTTGGCAGAAGAACATTCCAACAAACTTTCCCTTATGGTCATATGCTACACTAAATCTGCCTTTGTCGATCATCTTGTTTGGCCGGCTAGACAAATTTTCTAGACAGAAGACCATCTTAGGACCATTCTTACATAGTTTGGTAACAATTGACTCTGTTGTTACAGACAAGCAGATATTTAAAATGATACATACAATGTCACACATGTTATCTCTCGTTGGACAGGAAATAAAAATTTCTTAAATCTGCTGCAAAATATGGTCATCAGCATTGACTTTTTTCAGAAAACCAGTCTAAATAAAGTGTCAAGAATATTCATGTTTTCATTAAATACAGTAGAACTTTGGTAGCTCTAAATCTGATGACTCAAACATCATAGATGGTTCGAAATGATGTCAAAGTCTAAACAATTTTCTGTATTATTCTAAATAAAGTAAGCCTTGGTACCTCAAACATCACAAGCTCGAACAATCAAACTTATGATCTGCAAACAATTTCACAAAATGTCATAAGTGTAATTTCTATCGTAAATTATGACTTTACAATGAGTTTTCCTTTAAAATTTTCTTCACTTTCAATCAATCTTAGATTTAACACCAAACAGAAAAACATTCATAGGTTCTCAGGCCATTTTTTTCAAAATTCATTGTGGGCAGTTGGCAATTTATTTTTTTTTTTTATGATTGTCTTAACATGAACATTCATCAAGATATCACACTTTCGTGACTTCAGCTCCAGGAATCTTACCTAGAAATGCCAGAAGACTAAAACCATCATCAACTGATGACCTGATTACTTTTCAAATCCAATATTTGCGACAGAACATTACATTTAATAAGATTTATGACCATTTTGCTTTTGTATTCAACCAGAACCATTTTTTATTTAATTACGATTATCTCCCTCTGACCACTATGATTATTTGGACCATTTTTGATGTGGATATGAAATTTTCCCTGGAAATAAAAATGATTGAGCAGTGGTAAAAACTGAACCCAGCAGGGCGGGCCTGAGAACCAAACATAACACAACACCCTGCCAGAGCAATTCTTATTTGTTTTTGTGACAAGGGTTCATTCCCTGTAAACTATATAATGAGACCTGATGAATTCTTACCTTGATATTGTTTTGATTATGCCATCTACTTCCTGTTCTGTAGGAGGATTCTGGGAACCAGTTGAGAACACCAGGTTAATGGGGTCAAACAATCTTGATAAAGATCTTGATAAGTAAGCAGTTTCAAACTTGCTTAATGTATTGCGCAGTGCTACTTCTGGACTAAAAGTAAAATATTTTTAATGAGATAGATGTAAATATTTTAATACTATGTAAATGGAAATAATGCTGATCAAAATGAAAATTTGTGATAATCCAATTTAGTTAATATGGTAGAAGTAAATTCACCTTAGTCAATGAAATAGAAGTAAATTCAAAAGGTATGCAAGGTCATTTATTATTTAAAAGATGTTCACATCTCAATTTAACCATTGTTGCAGTTTCCTGAACTCTTTAGTTTATCTATCTCTAAGCATTAATGTCATTTGCCCATATATTGAAATAAACTATGATATCATGCATTTCAGAAAATATTGATGTGAACTATTTTTGCAATGTTAATGCGTCACAAAAGATATAATTAATGATGCCATAAGTTTCAAAACATTATGAATGTAATACTGACTAAAGTACATTCTGTAGTAAAAATGTAACTGATATCAGTTACAGATAAAAATACAGATTCTTATATTTGCAAGCTTGTATTGTACACCAATACAGCTAATTTTATTAAAATATGCTTTAAATGTTAGATAAAGTTACTGATTATAACATACTCATATTTATCAGATTTATGTGAGAACATATCTTCTTCTAGAACAGATTCCTCTGTTACTACAATATCAGCAATATTTGTGGATGTCTTGGGATTCAGCTGCTGAAGTCTTTTCCATAAGTCATTATATAACCTCAGTAATTTGGGATACTCTCCTTCAAATGCCTGCTTTATAAATGTTGAACCTTAAAAACATGAAACATGTCATAATTAACCATAAATACCATTACAATGTCTTCTGCTTTCATCAAATACATGTAGTTACAACATATTGTTACTAACATTTCTGAGGACTTATTGAATTTTACTCAAAAGCAATGGGAGTATTGATGTGATATTAAAATCCTTCTTTTTTAAAACAAAAAATCTATTCCAATACCAATAGATATAATCTTTAGCTTTATATTAGTTCATCATATATTCTGTAAACAAACAACTGTAATCTACTTCATCATAAGGAAAACTCTTGCACTGTGAAAATGGCCTATTTTTACTTGTCCGTCTTTGGTTTCTTTTCATTTATGATACTAAAAGTTGGGAAAAACATTCTTTATAGTGTGTGTCTTTGATAAGCCAGCAACAAACATAATTACCATCAGAAGCCTCTGTAAACTCTCCAGTTAACATCTTTGTGATATTCTCCCAGAATTCTTGCATTATGTTCACATTACCATCCTTATGCTGAAATAAACAGTTACTGTCTTCACAAAATTACATATTTGAATTACTATCTTGTTAACCAAGTTTCTAACATCTGTTAACATCTGTTAAGTACTACAAACAATGAATATGCTGTCAAATCATGTATATTTCTTCTAAAATTTAGCTAAATGCCAAACTAAACCCAGGGTGTACAGACAGACAGGCAGATAGACAAGGGCAATACAATATGTGCTTTCAAAATTCATGGTGGGGCAATTAATTCATTAAAAAACAGAAAATCTTGGCTCATTTTATTGTATAACATACAAACTAAACTTTGAAGATAAAAAAACAACAATAAAAAAATATTCTACCCTTGCAAGTTCTTCAATAAAACAGACATGTGTCACTGGGTCTCTCTTCTTAATCAGCACCTTCTGTAAATGTTGTACCTGAAAAATATATGCTTTGTTTGCATTTAATAGACTAGAGTTGCATTGGAATGCAAAAGAAATTTGTCACAGAAAAGTGATATTATCTGAAAACTTCCTGCACCTATAAATCATTGAAATAATTCTCATTTTTGAATTATCAATTTGCAGTGTAATTGTATATTTCATTGATTCATTATTTAGCATTCTCGGTACTTCAAAAATTGGTTGAATACAACTTTTTTTTTATTCAATTTTTGCACTAAATAACCTGTACACAGGTAAGATATATCTATTTCATTGGTTCATTACTAAACATTCTGGGCACTTCAAAAATTGGTTGAATACAGCTTCAATTTTTATACAATGTTTGCACTAAATTACCTGTGCAAAGGTAGCATATCTAATTCATGAGTTCATTATTAAGCATTCTCAGTACTTCAAAAATAGGTTGAATAGAGCTTCAATTTTTGTATTCAATGTTTGCACTTAATTACCTGTGCACAGGTAGCATATATATTGTCCATTAATTTTTCCATGTTAGTCCACAAGGTGGCTCTAAATGCTGCTGTATTCCCAGTCATAGGCATTGCAGCACGACCTGGAGCTAGAAAGAGTAAATAATATATCAAATAAGAAATAATGGTTGTGGTTTAAAAGAAAACAAGAGATATGCGGAAACCACATTAAAGCTGGATTTTTCAATGTTATAATACAAGACATAGCTGTACATTGGACAAATGATTAAAAATAAGTAATAAGGTGATGGATTGGTGTATTTTAATATCTCACAGTAGTTGACAATAAGCAGGTCAGATTTATAATTCTTGCTTTGTGCAGCACCTTACATATATATATATATCTATTAATGTTCCAATTATCAATCAATTCCATTCAAAAAAAATCTTATTGTCAGAAAACAAAAATTTAACCTAATTCAAGTGGAGATAATTTCGACAATAGGCGCAACAGAGTTAAGAAATAAACCTTAGCATGAAAACTTGATCCTAGTCAATGGACCGAGAAATTGAGGTCAAGGACAAAACACATGTGATAGACTGACATATACCCACCAATAATAAATAAACACATCCAATATTGTTGACCTAAAAGTTATAGTAAATGAGAAATAGACTTAAACATGAAACTTAACACAAATCAATGAACCGTGAAAATGAGGTCAAGGACAAAATATATGTGGCAGACTGACATGTTCTCCTTATAATGTATAAGCATACCCAATATTGCTGACCTATCATATATAGTTACTTAGAACCGTGCAAAGTAGGTAAATGACCAATGTCATGTGGTTGGTCGATAATTTCGTATCACGACCTATATGCAAACTTACATTGGTCATCCTAACATTTATAATTTCAGAGATAAAGAGCTTTCAAATAGCTAACGTCACCGCCACTGCCGCCGCTGGAAAGTTATACCTATATCTCGCTTTTGCGACTTCGTTGCAGGCGAGACAAGGATATAAGACAACAATCGGTGTAGCTAGCCGACAACATTCAAGTAAAAGACCAATATCAAACTCGAACAAATACTTAAATCAATGACAAGAATCGGTGGAAAGTTGTGACTAACTAAAATAAATACAATTCAGTGATTACAGTTCACCAAAGTGAAATAGGTCCAGTTTAAGTTGTAATGTCCTTTTTTATTTATCGAAATATAACATAAATTTTCCTTCTTTACAAAAAAAAAACATTTCTAACTCAATGAACAGCTGTTAAGACTCATCCGCAATGGTAACAGATTTTCCCATATCGTCAGACCATTTAAACTTATCTTTAGCATTGTAAAAATGGAAGCAGCTATTTCATGTATTTAGCATTATCTTCCTTCTAATGTAAAGTAGATAAATGAGATGTACTCATTGTGTAAATGAACACTAAATCCATTAACTGGACGTGTTTTTACTGATGACTTACTTTACGAGAAGCAGGTATTTTGGCATTTGAATGTGTGTGTGAACAATTTACATCATTTCATTTTTTGTATTTATAATTGTCTGTGTACTATATATTCACTCTAAGAGTTAAATAAACTACAGTTGATCAGCAAGTTTTGTAAGCCTTCATCTTCAAACCACTGTTCCTAGTAGAGGGAAACATTAAGCGATGCTTAATTCGGTCACATTCTGTATATGCGCTGTTTCAATGCAGAAACCATCAGGGGATGTGATTGTTTTTATGTTGCTCGTTTTACATTGAAAACTTTATCAATCAGTTATTGTTGCATTTACATGCATTTGTATTTTGTTTTTGGGCCTTTCATAAGTGAGCTCACTGTGTTGATTGTGTTTATTACCGAAATCCCTTGTTGATTTTAATTAAATTTTGTGATTAAATTGATTGATTGATTGATTGATTGGTGCTTTACGTCCAGCAGCAAATATTTCATGCATATTCAAGAAGAAATTGCATTAATGAAAAGTCTTATTGTTAGTTAACAATAAGTTGTCTTTCGATTTTCGATCGTTTCTATGTGAAGGTCATCCTTGAGATTTGGCCTTGGCCTCAAATTGTAGGTTTGGTTGTGCCAAACATTTTCTCCATTTATTGTCTGCTCTTATCACTTACAGTTTACGAGAAATTCCAACAACAATGTTGATGGTCACCCTTGAACTTTGACTTCAAATTGTGGGTCTTTATATGCTGAACATTTTTCCTTTTTATAGTCATTCATTATCTTACGGTTTGAGAAAGATTTCAATAAAATTGATGAAGGTCAAAGGGCAAGGTCATCTGTGAACTTTGATCTCAACCTTAAGTTGTAGGACTTTATGTGCTGAACATTTTTCTTTTTATAGTTGTTCATTATCTGTTACGGTTTTTGAGATATTACACAAAAACAAAAAAAAAAATATACCAATTCAAGAACCGTAACGCTGATATGTGTCATCAGACAATTTTCGACAAAATGTAGATTTTGACGTGACGAACAGTTTTCCCATTTCTTGTCTGCTGCAATCTATTATAGTTTTCGAGAAAATCCAGTAACATGATTGGGGGTCAAAGGTCAAGGTTATATGTTAACTTTGACCATGACCTCAAATTGCAGGTCTTTATGTGCTGAACAATTTTCCTTTTTATAGTCATTCATTATCTGTTACGGTTTTCGAGATATTAGACAAAAACCATAAAATATACCGATTCTAGAACCATTTCTCTAATATGAGTCGTCCAACAATTTTCGACAAATTGTAACAAAAGCAGATTTTAACATGACAAACATTTTTCCCATTTTTTGTTTGCTTCAGTTTATTACGATTTTCGAGTAAATCCAATAACAAGGTTGAAGGTCAAAGGTCAGGGTCATCCAAATTGTAGGTCATATGGTCTTATGATCATGAGTGAAGGTCGCAAGCCTCTACGACTTACGGTTTCCGAGAAAACATTTTTTTTACGAAAAGAGTCAATCTTTAAGGGGCGATAACTCAGAAAAGGGTACCCGCATTCTTTCACTCCAAATGTATCTCGCGACACTGAACATTCTCTATATTACACTTTATCAGCTATCTCTTACGGTTTCTGAGTTTAAAAAATAACAATGTTTGGGGAGATAACTCCGTAACGACAAATATTTCGGTTTCCCATAAACGGGACCGGATTGGTAATTTTAGTACAATACTTGGTTCCAAACATCAGTACGATATGTCGCGAACTGTAAAATATTCCTGGGTTCGAAAAGTGGCGGAAGAATAAGAATAATCGACAGAAATACAATATGGCCTTTCGAAAGAATCGAAAGACCATAATAATGAGAAATGGTGAATGATCTCTGCTTTGTTCTCGACCGACACGCTGAGTCGGATTTTTTACGTGCTAGTTTACAAAAGCAACTGTCCGCAGGAAAACGTGCCACTTTACCCAGACACATTATTCTGATTCTGGGCCGACCAGTCTTTGCTCTTACCCCTGAATGCTGTGTGGTTTGGGGGAGAAGCAGCAAATACCTATTTTAATGTTTTGTTGTAATCAAATTGGGGTCTTATAATATCATACAACATG
>JAULBM010313143.1:0-13982 GCA_032357055.1 Geukensia granosissima | reverse complement strand
ATTTGTGACGCCGACGACGACAACGCAAGACGACGGATAGTGATCCCTATATGTCGCCTCCGCTAAAGCGGGCAGGCCACACAATAATCATAATAAATTGGTGAAAATAAGTCAATAAACTTCTGTTGACCTGACATGTTGCTGCTAAGAAAAAGGCAAAAAGAATTTAGCAAAAAACTATAACATCAAGTCACTAGACCATAAAATCAGGTCACGAGACCATTTCATATGATATGTACAATAAAGAATGAATAATCACCTCAAATATTGTTGGTGTTTGACAGGTAGTTATGACTAAGGGCTCATTTAAACTTCAAGTGATAGAATACTTAACAAATTAAAAAAAAATCAACAAACCAAACTGATTTAATGAGAATGAAGATACATTGTACAATATAGAACAACTACACTGCTGGAAGATACTGGTATACATTTTTACCTAGGAGAGCATTTTCTATAACAAAAAATTTGGGCCTTTTTTCATTTCACTGGACTTCAAATTTTCAATTTAAAAAACTGTTTACAAAATCTGAGAGCATTCAGACCCTTTTCAGGCCCAAAAATCAAACAAAAACTATTGTTTCCACAGTTTGCTAAAATCAACCATTTTGCAGAAAACAGTTACCAGATACATGTATAATTTATGTACCAAATGGTCACCAAGAATACCTATTGTGATGATTTGTCTCATTTTTGCTCATTACTTCAGTTTTTTAAGCATATTTTGAAGGGGGAAAATGTGTATGCATGCAAAAAAAACAATTTCACATTTCTAACATTGGGACCCATTTTCAGCCCCAAAGTGAGGGTTTGAAAAGCACTGCAAGAAAGTTTCTAAGGGACTTGAGAGTAAAGTCTGACAAAATCATATATAAAAGTGAATGTAAAATAATCATTTTGTTAAGCCCAATGAAATGTTGAATTTTATTTTCTTCCAGCAATGTACTAATCAATGAAAATTGATATATGTACAGTGAAAAAAAACAGACAGTTTAAAGTCCTTTCTTAATAATTCTGTGGTCTTGCATGCCAAAGAAATGATCAATTGGATTTCAAATAAACAAACTTAGAAATAATATTGAAGTAAAATATAATTTCAATTTAAAAACTTTTCTGTCATGCTGTGAAAGAAACAATCATGCTTGTCAATACCTGTCTAAAACTTCTCCTTCTTAAGTACTGTCAACATTAAATAATAGTAAAATATATTTTCACTTTAGCAACAATAAACCTACTAATCATTATCTCAATTAATACAATGTGATTAAAATCACAACTTTGGAAAATTGCTAAACTAAACTGTCAAACCAAGAACTGATTATGCTCCATTCTACTTTCTGTTCCGATGACCTTTTATGTGAGCCAATGAAATCTCTGCTTCCGAGATGTTGGAAGCGTTAGTTATATGTCAAATCCTTACTACTCCAAAAAGTTTATCATAACAGAAAGTAGAAATGAGCATTGTCAGATCTTGGTTTGAGAACGTAATGACCGAACAGAAAGTAGAATAGAGCATTGTCAGATCTTGGTTTGAGAACGTAATGACCGAACAGAAAGTAGAATGAAGCATTGTCAGATCTTGGTTTGAGAACGTAATGACCGAACAGAAAGTAGAATGGAGCATTGTCAGATCTTGGTTTGAGAATGTAATGACCAAACAGAAAGTAGAATAGAGCATTGTAAGATCTTGGTTTGAGAACGTAATGACCGAACAGAAAGTAGAAAGAAGCATTGTCAGATCTTGGTTTGAGAACGTAATGACTGAACAGAAAGTAGAATGTAGCATTGTCAGATCTTGGTTTGAGATCGTAATGACCGAACAGAAAGTAGAATGGAGCATTGTCAGATCTTGGTTTGAGAATGTAATGAATAATTTTAATCACATTGCAATCAACAGTATCATATGATCTGATGATTGTTTCAAAAGCACTCACAAGTGTTACGTAGATGAAAGTAACATAAATTTTTTATGGTGTCCTATGTATGCATGCCTTACAAAGCAATTTGTGACACAGTCACCGGGAAGCTTACAAGCTATATTGAAACACAGTCATGTAGTAGACATTACAAAAATCTGTGTCAATGTCTGGAAAATGGCAAAATGACCCATCTTTAGTCAAGTATGAGATCCAATATAATTCAATTTGATCTTCAGTTTGATTCAGATTATTTAAAACATCTACATTTTTAAAAAGAATTATGATTTTTTTTTTTCTGGAGCAGCAGCAAAGCAATTAAAGCATTCAAGTTCACTGCATTGTTAGTTTTGTGAAATCAAGTTATCTCCCTTATATTGGTTCTAAATATAGGAAAAGTGGGAAAATTTGTTTGGCAATAAAATACATTTGAACTGATCAAATCCAACTCATGAGCATCCCTGTAAAATCTAAAATACACTCAAACATGTCAACTATGAACACCGCTAGGACTGACTGTTTTGTTGAATTTAAACAGTTTTTAAGTTTACAAAGGCTAAATAAACATTATTTGAAAAGCTATGTATGTTCTGTTTTGACAGGTTTTCTGGTTTATTCAGGGTTTTATATAGCCAGGTTTCCCTGTACTTCTTTTATTTAAACATAACTTTTTATTATTAGATTTTTACATATTGTTTCATTAAAGTATTCCTGCCTTATGTATTTCACAAATTTTTATGGTCCAAACATGTGTCAGATTGCATACACAGCTTCCTTTGAAAAACATTGCATTAAAACATTCATTTTTAAACCCATCTTAAATTTTATGTGCCTAACCCATGCCAGGAACCTGCAATGGTTTTCACAAAAATTCTTAAGTCTAAGATTGATGGTATGTGTGAAAAAGGAAAACTCATTGTGACGTCATAATTTACGACAGAAATAACACAACATTTTGTGAAACTGACTGCTGTAGTCTCGTTGATGTTGTTGTTTTTTGTTTTACTGTTATTCAGGGCAACTGAAATGTCGATCTGGGAAAGTTAGGTACTGACTTACATTTTCCCTAGGCAAGTTGATAACTTCATATGCTGTAAGGACTTGTTTAGTAAGGAAAGCGGTCATTGACTTGTGAAAGTTTATTTTATATGGATTTTTTTCGTGGAAACCTCAATTTTTGAAAAATCCTAGAATATTGGCAAGTTGATAACTTCATATGCTGTAAGGATTTGTTTACTTAGGAAAGTGGTCATTGCCTTGTGAAAGTTTATTTTATATGGATTTTTTTCGTGGAAACCTCAATTTTTGAAAAATCCTAGAATATTGACAAGTTGATAACTTCATATGCTGTAAGGATTTGTTTAGTAAGGAAAGCGATCACTGACTTGTGAAAGTTTATCTTATATGGATTTTTTTCGTGGAAACCTCAATTTTTGAAAAATCCAAGAATACTACATATCAATGTCATCACATTCTATTTTGGGACATTTAACAGCTAGCCTTATTTGTGGATATTCATCCATAAGTAGAGGTCTTATCCTAACCTGTAGATGTTTGTAATTTGGACTTTTTTTATTCCTGTCTCATAAACACTCATATCAATCTTTTTTTATGTTGTATACTTTAAAAATAAATTGTTTCACATATAACTTCAAAAGACCAAAATTTCATTCTATCTGACTGTTGACCATATGACATCGAAACCAACAGGATTGTACTTGTTGACCCAAGCTGTGAAAGTTAAATTCTGGATACCTGGTAGAATAAGATATCCAGTTTTTCATATTAAAGGTTCAACTCTGGAGACTTAAATTTTGACACTCGAAAAGCTTATCTAAGTTTGATTTGCTTAAAGATAATTAATAAAGATCAACTACTTCATACTACTTTGAAAAAACTACTAATGCTAAAATATAACCAAACATCTGTATTATAATAAATGATTTATAATATATGTTTATATTTGTGCACATATATGCATATAATTACAACAGAATGATATAATATGTGGAATGTTAAATGAAGACATTACAATTAAAAATTGTTCATGTGACTATATTATTAGTTTCAGGTAAAACAAAGAATTTCTGGCATACTATTCCCACATATTTTAACCCAGGATACATCTGTTATTTCTGTGTTTATATAAGAGATATCTCTCATCTGGGACAGTATCAACTTAGTGGGGGCAATTTTCCTGGGGTGGTCAGGGGAGGGGGGTCAAATGTTCTTGGGAGTTGTTTGGAGGGAAATTTTCCTATATGAATTTGGCTTTTCGTTTTCATATTTTAATGTTTTTTTTTCAAAAGTTTTTGATTTTCTCTACGGCTATCCTATTGTTTTTAACCCCTGTTTTGACAAGGACCTCTACTAATGAATTTATTACAGAAACTGATTCAACAATACATACTTTGAGCAAAACTCACACCTCCCAATCCCAGTTTTTCAAAATAAATTATTTGCCCTTAAATTGAGCTGAAATAAATTACCTTCCGAAATGAATTCTTATGTCATATTAAGTTTCAATGATCTCCATTATACTTTTTAGGAGGAGATACAGTTACAAAGTATGTGGACAGATGGAGGAACTGACTGACAAACAGGCAGGGCGATTCTTATATTATTCCGTGAGGAATGAAAACGACAACTGCACGATATTTAAGTCTTGGATGGACAGATCTTGCCATTGTCTTGTTTAGTCCCAAAATGGAATTTTGTGTCAGTGGACAGGGTACTAGATGTTATGTCAGAATAACTTAGTTTATGCATCTAGCTCTCAACATGCAAAAGGCTTAATACTGGAAGGAGTGGATATTTATTTCCTATTGATAATAAATTTCTTATCAAATTCCAGTCCAGCTAAACGAGGCTATCAAGTATGGGAAAGATAAAGTGGACAGTAATGAAATTCAAGTGTTAATGAAAAAATATATTCTTTTTAATACTGCAAAAGCAGATAAACAAAAATCATGCCTGTGGGTCCCCCCCTAAACTACAAAATTGACATATAAAAAAAACATAAAAAATACTTAATAAATACATTGGTAAAACTAAAACTTGTGTATAATGAGAAAAATACAATAAAAAAAAGTTTCCTTTGTTTTTTTTAAATTTGTACACCTAACACAAAAAATGACGCGAAAATGACTTTACGGTAAATCTCCCTCATTGGAATATTTCTTTGAGGGAGATCTCCCGCAAAGTACTTATCAAAACTTGACACTTCTGCATAAACAATGTGTCAATCTTAAAGATATGTAATTTCTTGTTCCCTAATACTTATTCAGAACAAATGTATATTGGGAAAGGCCTTAATTAAACCTGTAGATGCTGGACTGTTCTTGATTTGGAATTTTAGATGGCTATGTCATAGACAATTATAGCACATCTCATATTTCAACTACTCTGTAAAATAAAAAAAAACTCTGTGGAACACGTTAAGCATGCAACAAAATCCTCAGACAGCACGAACACTGCATTGAAATAACACAGGTCAGTGATAGTAAAATCAAGCTTTGCTCTGGTTGCCTAAAAAAGCAGTGCATGCAAAAAAGTTAATTATTTTTTTATATGTCTAAACAAAGATGATATTGTACATACAGTGTATTTTTCAAAGGATGCAGAATTGAAAATGTCCAGCAAAAAGTTTAACCATATAAATGTTCATCAAAATAAATTTTATTTAATTGAGATTCATGTAAAAAATGCATATTAAAGTAGTCTATACATTAGGCTATTTTTGTCCTTTTCCTCAGTCAACAAGAAAAATCGCAGTAATTATTTATTTTATGACTTTATAAAGGCAGAAATAAATAAAATGGTGCAAAGAAATGAGGAGCAAGGGAGATAACTGTGTATTTCATACTTACAAAGATGGATTTTTCAGACTTAGAATGCTGAAGTCTCTTTAAAAAGTGCTAAAATATATTTTTCATAAATATAACCTTTCATACTATTTTATTTCACTGATTGGACCTTATAAACAGACACATTGGATGGTTATATGGTACAATATGCTTTATTTGAAAAAAAAAAAAATCCATGAGCAAAATCTCACAAAATTAAAAGTATTATTTAATCTCTTTTTTATTTAACTTGAAGCCTAACAGAAGAAAAACAAAGACAAAATGTGCCCAAGGGTCACAATTGTCCCCATCCAGGCAAACAGGACATATGATGAACCTGAATGGAGAGACTCACAATCTAATTAAAATTAGATCTCCGAACTTGTTCCATAGTTTTTATTTGTTTTTGTCTTTGGTCACGTCATGGGAGATCTAAGGACATCCCATCTGAATTCACGTCAGGGGTTATTAGGAGTACATTTGGAATGCTTCGGAGCTTAAGATTTAGTGTTAAGATAGGCAAATAGCCTTCACAGCAGTGAGGCAGTACTGATTGGTTATCTTTAATTTGACCTCGGACTTGGAATGAACTCGGATGGGATGTCTTTAGATCTTCCACCACTTGACAATAGAAAAAAAAAAAATGGGGAGCAAGTGCGGAGATCTAATTTTAATTAGATTGGGGAGACACAGTTTAACTCACCCTGATAATGTTTCAGACCAAATATCAAATCAATCCAACATACAAAAGCTGAGAAAACTATGATTACAAATTGATGAACGTACAACATATGTATGTACAGACAGACAAACGTAAAACTTTATGCTCCCTAACCTAAAGGTGTGGGCATGATAATTACATAAAAGAATAAATTTGCTTAGGTCCAAAAAAGCAGCGGTCTGTAACCAGAAGATAAAATTTATATTTAATTAAGAAATAAAAAAATTTCAAAAGGAAAAAATCACATCTGTGTTAGTTTAGGTTCAGTCCAATAAAAAAGGCAGAAATTTGATGTTCAGTACAAGTTTTTGCCAAATAAGATGAAACATCTATAATAATACATCCAGCTCATCCTAAAATAAAAGGTATGGGCATTGCTATATAAAGATATTGGTTCTTGCAAACTATACTAAATGCAATAGCAGGACACTTAAAGACTCACTGGATAAAAACTAATTTATGGTTCCTAGTGAAGAATTTCCAAGTCAGAAGCTCAATAACTTGTCTAATTCATAAACCATAATGGCAAAATCTGAATGACACGCATATGATGCCCTTTCCTTTAAAAGCATTATAAATTGTGTTTGGATATATGTCGACTTCTACTTATAAAATACAAAGAAAAACATATGATATCCTTTCAAATGCATTATAAATTTTTGATGGATATAGGTTGTCAGCAGATATATGTGCCTTCTACTTATAAAATACATGATTTAAAATATGATTCCACATCAAAAGAAATTTTTACCTCTTGTCCATTGTCCACGGTGTACGATTTATTCAACAACCGATGACCACTTGAGGACTCCTTAAATCCATTGATCTCATCACCTCTGCTAGAAATGAAGCAAAAATCTACATTCATTACAAAAAAGCAAAAGGTTCATTGAGTTAAACCTTTTTTATGTGATGAAGGTAAATCCAGAAAAGTGCTTTACACACAATTAAATTTGACATTTGAATATTTGCAATAATGTGTGTAAGAAATGGATCTTGTCTTTCTGATGTATATTTCATATACTTTTTTAATATATTCCATGGGTAATTAAAAAATGAAGATTTATAAGATGGATGGTTATTTTTAATCATTTTTTAAAAATATTATGTAATTTAGTTAATTACATCATCTGTGTAAATATTTTGGTGTAACACAAATGCGGCCAATACGAATAGAGGCAAAAATCTCCCAAAATCAACAAAAAATATAAACATTTTTGCACATTTTGGAAAATGACATATTTTGATGACATCATACCGAAAGCACATGAACTTTTATATTAAAAAGAAAGCTGCACATATTAAGAACATTTATTTTTCTATTCTACAAACACCTTTAGATAATATTGTACTAAGATTTTTATAATGTGTAAATGTCTGGGCCAAAAAGGAACCTTACTGGACCTTCTCCTTTAATGATACAAGTTTCAGCTGGACGATGCAAGGCTTGAAATTAAAAGATTTATTACTATCTGAAGAAACTTAAATCATCAACAAGGATAAATTTTGTTTCCCTTTATACATTTTATTTTAACCCTCATTCATTTTTATCCAGAAGCCTAATACCTGTATATAAATTAAGAATCATAATAGCCTCAGTCTGCCCAGACTAAATTCTCATACATCTCTTATACTCCAATTGAGAATACTGAGTCTGTGGAAATTAGTTATTGATAGTTGTACTGTAAAGCAGCCAAAAACACTTCAACATAGGTTCTATTATGATATAAGAATTCACGTTCATAACATAACTTTGAAATACTGTTTAAAAAATGAGGCCTCCCCAAGATCTTGGGTTGGCCTCGCTTTGAAATAATCCTTTTTTCCCTCACCTTGATTTTGAGTTAATGCAGAGCTAGCCAAAAATTTGAAAACAAGGTCATTGGTCACAAAGGCTAGAATCTTAATGGCCAAATCCCAATAGAGAAAATTGGCCAAATAGCAAAATGAAATCATCCCTGGTTCAAGCCATTTGAGATAGTGAGATTAAAGTTCAACTGTATTTCATAATCAAAACTATAAATTACCCATCAGCCTCTGGTTCGACCGACTGAAACTTATCTACATAACCAGCACCGGCAGGACCAAATGTATACAACCAATGGTTCTTCAGTAAATATTTCATTATCAACTCGTAGGCAAACAGTCTGCCCTCTCTACCTTCCCATGTCTGTAATAGGGAAATACCTGAAAAATTATACAAAATACTTCTTTATCATCTGAAAGGAAATCATTAAAATGTTATATAGACAGAAATGAGTAATGTTAGTGTTGCATAATTTCTTTTATACTGCAGCTGGACCATTTCCTGTTGACTATATTACCTAATTATAGTAACAAGGTGATATTGTGTACAATGTCAATTTCCTTTCATTTATAGCATGAATTATGTTTTATAAAGCTGCAAGTTTATTGGTCAACCTGATATTTAAATTTTCATTATGAAAGATGTTAAATTGACTAGAAAATATGAACTCACACTAAAAATAATGATTTGAATTTGTTTTTTTAACACTGATTTAATTAGACTGCCAAGTGGCAGGGTTTCCGTGCTTTTCATGAAGAAATTCCAGGACTTGTTAAAAATTTTTCAAGGAATTTTCCACCCTTTTCAATGTGCAGTTTTTTTGTATTTTTTAATTTTGATAGGCAATTTTATATGCCATAATGTCAATATTTTTCATTGCAACTGTTTTTTGAACCATTCGTCTAGTGCATAGAAGATCTTGAATATAATCTATGGACTATTACAAATAAAAAAGCTACACAATAAATGATACTGAACCAGTCACAGTTTTGTTTACATTTGAGATGCTCTGTCATCTCAATATGAAATTTCTAGGTAATTCCTGAATTTTTTCAATTGTTGTATTTTGCAAGGACTTTTCCCCAAATAGAATGGGCAAAAACCAAATTCTGTATGATTCTTGTTTTCACAGTGGTGTCAAAATCCAGCTTTTGGGTTTGACTGCGGCAGATTAAGTCAGTTTTATAAAACAAATACTGCAAATTCAGAAATTATTGCAAAGTTTTCATTTTTGAGAATAATGTGACATGGTTGTAATTGCAATAATGAGAACTTGCATTCCCAAACTTTCTCATTATAATGTGTTACAACCTTAAGAAAACTGCATAAAATAAACCTTGCATTATCATGGCCATTCAAACATTTGCAAAAATAAATGCAGGCAATAATTTCTGAATTAACAGTACCCATTATTCAATAGCTTTTTATTTCTTACCCTTTGCACCAGTAACAGATGGTATACTAGAACCTCTGGATATTTGATTATAATGGTGGTCATCTGGTGCAGTCAGGTGCTTTACGTCTGGTTCCCAGCCCTCTATCAAACATTCCAGTACCAGTTTGACTAGTACAACACAGTGACTGCTCTTGGCAACTAAAAAATTCAGTTCTCCAAATAAATTATATGGGCCATTGATTTCAAATTTTTATAAGGTTAAGAGAATTTTGACTGCAACATGTTGTGAATCTTCTGACTGAAAGTTGCAATATCAATTATTAGGGATAGAAAATTAATCCTCTGCTATGTATACAAGTAAAACTTCAAAACAATTTTCTGTAGTTTTTAACTTATTTCCACAAAAATGTCTTTTTTGTCATAAATAAACTTAAAATTGAAAGGAAAGTATGAAATTTCTCCTCAACATTTTTTCTTTGCTATATGGGCATTTGACATTGTTCAACAAGATATGTGAAATGGGGTGACATGAACCAAAAGAAATTCCTAAATTATTTTCAGTGTCCTTCAAGTGTTTAGTGTTTTTACCTCAAAATAAAGACAACTCAAAGTGTCAAAACAATTTCATTCAGCTTGATAGATTGTTTAATTGATTACTGCTTAATGTACAGCAACAAACATTTCATGCATATTCAAGATGAGAGCATATTAATGATTGATGATGAATAAACCCTGCTTTGTACTATAACAACACATTGAGCTGGATTTTTAACATGCCAGATCACCAAGGCAACAGGTCACAGGTAGAAATGCCACTTTACCCAGACACATTATTCTGGCTCTGGTCTGAGTAGTCTATGCACTGTGTTCTGAGCGAGCAGCAAATACCAATTTAATGCCTATTTTTGACCCAGATGGAGATCAAACCCATGTCCTACAATCACAGCAAGCATGCTAACCGTTACACTGGCACCAAGGAGGTTGCATGATAAAGAAAAAGTCGGCAAATCAGCAATGATAAAAACTAAGTACGACTGAATGTAACACAATTATCATGGAAATCTGTAATAACTGGCATTTATGTAATTGCAAGGTGGTGCATATGCTGTGAAGTGGAAAGTTTTCTATAAAAAATTTCTTATTATTTTTACTAAAAATCAAAACTATATCATGAACTGGCCTAATGCCACCCTTCATGTTTACAGAAATTTCTTAACTTTGATGGCCTTTGGTGGTCTCCAAGCTAAATGCTTTCCAAAATTACCAATGTTGAGTTTTCAAACTTGTCATTTTTATAATATTTTTATTTTTCAATATTGATATTTTCACACTTTTCAAAAGCTAAAATATGATTCTGCTTTAATGTATTCACTACTTGAAAATCCTAATACATGTATTATATCACTTACCTAAATATTTAAATATATTACTAGCAGCCTGTCTAACAGTGGAGGCTTGGTGAGACAGATATAATATGAATGTAGAGATATACTCCGACCATCGAGGTAACAGGATATTAAGAGGTAAAATCTGAAACAAAAAGGTGATGTCATCAAATAGTGTTCCAGATAGCATTTAAGGGCAGAGGGGCACACCTGCAAAGAAAGGGCACTTTAACATGATTTCAAAACTGAAAAGGGTGCAAATAAAATTGATCACCTAGATTGAATACCAGGGTTCCTACAGTTCATTCTGAATAAAATTCTAGGACTCCTCCAGGTTTTAACAAGGAATTTTTCACAATTTTCATACTTTTCAAAGCAATGATTGCAAGACTTAGCCAATTATATGGTAACCAACCAGTCATGATTTTGTCTAGCCTTAACAGGTCCTGTGGTCAGTACAAAATTCAAGATTTCAGGATTTTTGCCATTTTTCATAATTTCAAGGACTTTTCAAAATCTGGAAATTTAAAATAAAATTCAAGGTTTTTTCCAGTTTTCCAGGTAGTGTGGGAACCCTGTATAACCAAATATCTTTGTTCACAATGCAGTTCAATTAATTAAAAGAAATTATTATTTCTTAATGATTTCTATTTCAAAATTATTAGATTATGTAAAAAATCTGCAGAAATTTTCACAAAATATCAGAAGTGTAATTTCTGTCATAAGTTTTGACGTCACAATAAGTTTTCTTTTGAAGTTTCTACACTTATTATCAATATTACACTTCAGAACTTTGTGAAAACAACTGCTGCATTTTCTCTGTTGATATCTAGATTCAATTTAATTCAACAACATGACACATTTTGCAAAAACCCCATAGAGACTTTGTTGGCCCAGTGGTCTATGTAGTGATTTAAACACATGTACATATCACTATAGTCTATCACCTACATGGCATGAGTTTGCACCTGACTTTGCACCACACAAAATGGTTGGGTTTGCCTCATCACACAGGATAAGTTACCTGCCCAATGTCAATGGTTCTCTCTGTGTACTATGATATGACTGAAATATTTTTGAATGTGGCATTAAACCCCAATCAAACAAACAAAACAAAACAGGCAAAAACATTCTGAATTTACAAATTAATTATTTTTAACAGGGAATAATCACTAACAAATATGTTATTCTTTTTGACAACAAAACAGATTCCGTGGTGAAATAATCATTCTTTCTCATATTTTTTTAAAAGAAACTTTCATGCATTTCTTACCTTTAATATAAATAAACAAACATTTAAAAATCCTTCTGCAGCATAATCATCTAAAAACTGTACAGGCAATATCTGAAAATAAAAATCATAAATTGTACAATGTTTGAAAATAGAAATCATTAACTGAACAGGCAATGTCTGAAAATAGAAACCATGAACTGTACAAGCAATGTCTGAAAAATAGTAATCATAAACTGTACAGACGATGTCTGAAAATAGAAACCATAAACTGTACAGACGATGTCTGAAAAAACAAATCACTAAATGTACAGGCAATGTATGAAAATGGAAGTCATTAACTCTACAGGCAATGTCTGAAAATGTAAAATCCATAAACTGTACAGAAAATATCTGAAAATTTAAAATCCATAAACTAAAATAAATGTTTGAAAATGTAAATCATGAACTGTTCAATGTTTAAAAATAGAAATCAGCGATTGCATAGTCAATTTTTTAGAATAAAATCATAATTTGTATAGAAAATGCAGGAAAATAGAAAACATATACTGTACAAACAATATCTAAAAAAAGAAAATACTAAACTGTACAGGTAATGTCAGAAAACAGAAATCATAAACTTTACAGTTAATGTCTGAAAATAGAAAACAAACTGTACAGACAATGTCAAAAAATAGAAAACAAAGGTACAAAAAATGTCTGAAAATCTTCAACTGTAAAAGAAACGTCTGAAAAAAAGAAACCATAAAAAGGTATAAACTGTAAAGCAATATCTGAAATATAACCATAAACTGTACATTCAATGTGTGAAAATCATAAATTTTACAACTATGTCTGAAAATAGAAATCTTTAAATATATAGGCAATGTCTGAAAATGGATACCATCAATTGCATGAGCAATGTCTGAAAACATAAATCATGAACTACGACAGTCTGTTGACTGTTTTCCACTTTTAATAATTTATCCCAATTTGAAAAAAATATGTAACATACCGAAGAGAAGTAAAACTTGATTGCAAGTCAGATCGTCAAATATCCACAAAATGGTGTTCTGTGTACTGAAATCAACTATCGAGGATTAGAGAAAAACTTCAAAACTAAAATCCATGATAGGGATAAATATGTTTTATCTATTTCATGTTTAGATAGTCTAGTTTCAGCTGAGCTTACACAAGCAGAAGCAAGGGACATAATAGGAAATAACCCTTTTGTGATTTCTTGTTGTATTGCCTCAATTTCATAATTGTTCTGTGTCATCTTTAAGACATGGGTATATTTTTATATTGGACAAACTAAAAAAAAATATTTTTTTTACAAAAATAGACTCCAAGAATTCATGTACCCTTCATCATTCTTGCTTCAAATTTATTAATTATTCAAAATATTTACTTACAATTTTGTGTACACCATCTGTAAGGTCGATGTCATTTCTTAACAGAATTAATACTTTTTCAAATGTTAATAAAGCTTCCTGAAAATAAGATCAAAAGGAAATTAATTTCATAACAAATTTTTATGGGGGTCTAAGAATGAGATCTACTGATCATAATCTTCATCATTTAAAAATCAGATATTTATATATAGAATCTTACATTGTAAGCCATTGATTATCATAATTTCTACAGTCGAGATAGTTAAATCTTTAAATTTCGAGGTTTACCGAGAAATTTTAAGGTTTAA
>JAULBM010313131.1:0-24209 GCA_032357055.1 Geukensia granosissima | reverse complement strand
TACTCCTTGAAATGTACATATAGCATACCTAAATTTTCCATATTTATTTAACATTGGTAATTTTGTATTTTGTATTCAACATTGATAATTCTGTATATTGTAAAAAATGTTATTTAATTTTATATATTCAAAATGTGAAGGGTTCTAAGGCCAAGGCAAACTAATAATTTGTTCTTCGGATTTTTTGTGGAAAAAAGAGTGCGAGCGAGCGATATTTTTAATATTATTTTTTTTCTGGAAATTTGTACTTTTGACGCGATAGGATTTTGACTATGCGCGCGACACGTTTTTTTTGTCTTTTATTTTTTTAAATTTCTAAATTCAAGTAGCCTGCCTCAAGCGAGCGGCCATTTTTTTTATAGTTTCAGCTATAAGTTTGACATATGTTGTATTAAAACAATGAGGAGCATTTTTGTGGCCTTTTTAAAGTCTCCCTTGTGTTTGTCAATAATAATCTGTTGCGTCAAATACTATATTGGTACTTTTTAATCCTTTTATGTTTCCATTCTCTCAATTTTAGCAAGGTTTGAGTCTGTGCACAGAGACAAACAATGAATTGTGATGCACATCCACCACTTAAATTTGCCACAATGTAACCCTCTGAAGCTCGAAATGATCTCTCATAAACCCCAAAGACTCCCTTTCACAAAAAATCCATCAACCCTTATTTGAATTATTTGGAACCCTCAGATGGATCAGTTCAGACCCTAAGAAGTGCAATTTGATCCCCTTCAGAAACACTCATTGACCCCCTCTACCCTTTTTCAGATATTAAAAGGAATGGTCCAATGCTAAAGACATGTCCACTGAAGTTTTCTTATACAAGTCAAGGAGCAAATATATCCATGCTATAAGATATTGAAGAATGATTTCTTTAAACTAGGACCATATGCCTAACGAAGTGGGCTAAATAAACTATAAGTAAACATTTGTGCTGTTTAACGGGAAAAGATCTCTGCTTTGAAGGCAGCTTCATTATTGAGGTTCTACTTAATTTGTTTACTGCAATAGGACAAACAAACTTTAATTGTGACATACATGAATTTTACTTAAAGTAAGAACGATAGTAGCAAGAATTGATGATTCTGAATCCAAGTTTGTGTTTCTAAGGCCATAATACCGACAAATTTGGACATGCGGGCGGTCCGACGAACAAGTAATTAATTTGGCATGACCTAAGGGTGTCATTGAGCATCGTCCCTTGGTGCCTTTTAAAGTTGAGGCATGCTATGGGTTTGTCTACTCTGCTTGGGGCAAGAGCATGGCACTCCTGGACTCAGGTATTGCCATATTTATACATATAAATATATATAAATTGCGGTTACAATAGCACACATTGGACTGTATCTGAAATCAGTTAACAACCTATTTTGATGACATATATACAATATACATGAATGTAATATAATTTATGTACAATAATGCCTTATTCTATATTATATTGTATTGTGATGGTGTTAATTTACTTGGCATGCCCATGTGGGTCCATTCTTATAGACAATAGTATTGTAAAGTATTTTTGTATTATAAATATATGACAAAATATAGTCCATTTGAGATCTATAAAACCTTGAAAAAAATTAATTAAAATTCATTTTTGAGATTTTTTTCTAATTTTTTCTGCATTCTCAATAGGTAAGATATACGTACTCTGACAATTTTTAGCCATTGTTTTTCATTAAAAAAAAGTTGTCCATTAGGTCTGTATACAAATTAATTTTATTACTAGCATAATTTGCAGAGGGAGTGACATTGTTGCATGGGACATTTGAATATACCTATACCATGTGATATCATAATTTGAATATCAAAAGAAGATGTTTTGCCAGTGTCCAGGGTGGGCTATTGAAAGAGGCTACATAACAGATTCATGCTTTTTTCAAGAGTGACATAAAGGAGAAACATGAGGCCTTATGAAGGTATAAAAAACCTGTTATAGATTAATGAAACATCTTGGTAAATACAATAAAAAGTTGATATTTTAAAATGATATTTATTTGATACAAAAGTATTATTTCAACATATAATTTGCAGACAAAAATGAGCAGTATATAATTTTGCACACCCTTAATTGTTTAGTAAAGTTTAATTTTCTCCCTTAATATCTTCACATGATACAAGTACCTCTATTAGAATGAAGATGCCACCAAAACAGAAAAGAGGAAATATATTTTTGAAGTTTGTGATTATTTTGAAGCTGGGTCAATACCAATCAATATCTTATTGGTCAGAATATTGAAAACTTATGGTCACATGGTACAACGAAGTAGACATATAGCACATGACATTTGTTGTTGCTTATACATGTGGTCAGTTCTATTGGCCATTCTCACTCCCTCAGCAAAAATTACAAATATAAGTACTAATTAACAAAGAAACCTAATGGACAAATTTTTGGGAAAAAATGCAAAAAATATGCAAAAATATGCAAAAAAATGTCAGAGTTCGTATACCTCAGCTATTGCGAATGCAGAAAAAAATCAGGAAAATATCAAAAAATGTATTTGTAATTAATTTTTTTCAAGGTTTTATAGATCACAAATGGACTATACCAATATCAATTGTATGCACTGTATGGCAACATTCGTTTACCAAACTACAAATATATTACGGTCCACGGTTTTGCATGCAATTTTTAACAAATGCATTTTTATATATTGTTTAGATATATATTTGCAATGTAAGGTAGTGTGAGCTCATAATCATTAGCTAGTGTCTGTCTTAATATTGATCCGTCCTCATATAAAAATAGAAGTTGCATGACTGTCCATGAGACAGCCACCCACCAAGTGAGAGTAGAATTTAAACTTCTATAAGTCTGAACAATGAACCATTAACAAGCTGTAAAAGGCCCCGAAATACAAATTTTGAAACTATACATAAAACACGACAACCGACCTGCATTGTATGAATGTCTTGTACAAACTCATTTGTGTAATTATTCTTATTACAAATATCAAATAAAATCTAATAGATAAAATTGCAACTGTAATGCTAAATATTTCTTTAGTCGCCTGGATATTGTTTGCGGCATTTTGCTATGTGATATTAAGCATAAACCAAAGAAAACTTTATGCATATTTATTTTTTAAGCGCTCTCAACTGCAAATTATTTCAAAAATTAATTCCATTACATTTGTTGAAGAACAAGCATTACAGCAAGGAGTGTTTCCAAAATTTTATATAATAATGTTTACAAGCAATAAAATGATCTCAGTTTTTTTAAATGTCTCTACACATTTTTTGTCCAATAATTAGATAATGTGTAAAATATATTTTATAGTAATTTTAAGCATTTCGTGTATAATTAATCAAGACAATGTACAGTTTATATTCATTTAGATGTTTTCCTTTTGACACATGAAATAATTACTTTTTTTACATTTATTTGGCAGCTATTACATTTCTTGTATTTGTAAAAAAATTCAACAAGTAATGACCTAATGTAACAAACATCTGAATGTTTTTTATTAATTTTTTATAAAGCAATTTATATTTATTTAAAGTCCTCGATTATTCGATTGACTGCATATGTACATGTAAATTATATTGGGGTTACATGTTGTCATGAATTAAAAAATGGATATCAATGATACATGTGTTGAAGATATGGAAAGATCATCAAGGAGTCTGACCACATCGCAATGAAAATATGTGGGAAAACTAAAAATGTATAAGCATTTACATGATCTCAATTATGTTAAAGTCTCTACATAGAGAGCATAGTCAAACTAACCATGATAATATGCAATTACAGGCAATAGGATTTTTCTCTCATAACCATAATTTATTTAAGTTTTTCTCATTACTATTATTTTTAAATTCAACATTTTATAAGGCAGCTCTTACAATTGTTCGTATAGTTTGAATTTTTTACCAATAGCTATAGTCAAACATATAACACATCTGAATGTATTTTTTCAGATTTTGTTTATCAGCATAAACTCGTAGGCAACTTATTTTTATGTAGCGTCATTTATTATAAATAAATTACATATAAAAATCCAGTTATATTTTAGTTGCCTATTTTCATTCCTATGTATTGGTTTAAATGCTGCTGAAACACCGATATTACACAAACGCACACCGCTAGATTGTAGTGATCTTTCTGGGGTGAAGACCAGAGCAATTTATCATTGTTTGAGCAGTATTGTGTCAGCATCTAAGCTCTATCGAGAAAATGCTCTATCGGACACGTGATTTTGAGTAACTTATAAGCTGTGAGATTTATTCCCTTAATTGGGAAATTTTGCTATGGTTTGGAGTTTGCCTATTTAACAAAATGCTAAAATTTAACACATAAAATTTTGTCACCTGCCATTGAATGAACAAGTTCAAGTGATTGTGAGTTAATGGGTTGATACCTAACAATTGTAGCCTTTTTGTAAATACAAATATTCATTGACTAAATAAATTTATATGACTGAGGTCAATGCATATTTCTGTGTTCAATAAATCAATGTTAACCAATATTAAAATGGAATATTTATCTTATTTTAATATTTTTGCGTTTTGTTTCTATACAATTATGATAAGTTTAAAATTAGAGGTGGGGACTTCTGAAATTCAAAATTCCAAATTTCATTTGAATAAGTGTGTTAAATAATAAGATAGGATTGCTGAAGAAAGTATACTCAATAAAATAAAAAAAAAAAACCATCAGTTAACCAGCGGACCAGAGTTTTGTTGATTGATCTTGCTACAATTTAAGACAATGTGTAGACGTCACATTACTTATATATCGTTATAGGTGTGACATCATATAACAGAAGCCTGAATAAAACAATGAATCTAATTGGTCAAGGCAACATGAGTTACCCAATCAAATCAATTTTTAGCGAACGGAGTTGTCTTCAAACCTATGATTTTATATCTATGAATATACTACTATCATAAATTTAGATTTTAACATGCTTGCGGCCTTCATGAACCCGAAACACAAAGAAATAATTGACAACATGAGACCATCTGCCGTAAGCACGGCAAATACCTTCGTCATTTTTTCCAGTTCTCTGGCAGTGAGTAGACGTGAATCCTTCCCCTTTTAGGTGTTCTATCCTGGAAGGTCTTTTCCTAAAGCTGCTTACCAGTTGAGGTTTTCATGCCCAAGGGCCACTCATAATACATGTATAACCAGAATAGTAGACTCTTCTCCATTGACCACAACTGTCACCTCTAGTACTGGTAGTTTTCCTGAGTCTTTGCCATCTTGGATAAGGATTGATTCCTTTTCTCGCATTGGCCTTTGAATTATAGTTTTATGCCACACTCAGGTTTTCTTGGGGGTTTCCTCCGTATGATGTTTCATGTCCCCCAGTGTGGGCAGGTTTTGACAATAGAAACAGACCTTCAGTGTCTATAGTCATTCTGCCTCTAATACCGTAGGGTAAACAAACTCTGCTATCTCAGATGGTATCAATACGTCAGTTCTTACGTCTGATAGAGTTTCTGATTTCCTTATTTGGTGTAATACCTCACGGACGATTACACATTCGACAAATTAGGTTGTATCTCATGGATCACATAGAGTTTTGGCACCCAATATCAGACATTGTGATATTGTCATTCCTGTTTTACCACGCATAATTGCGCATCTCTAAAGGTAAATTTCAAGGACAGGTTTAATCCTTTCAAGACGAGGGTTAAGGGCCAACATTTGTTGGTAGCCACAGACAATACGACTGAAGTGGCATACCATCAAATCAGGGGGATTCATTCTCATTCCCTATACATTCTTTGCAGGAAGTTTATCCTGTTTTGCAACAGTGGGAGAGTTACAAGATTCTGTTGTCGGTCAGACATGTGTCAGGCAATCAGAATCTTGTGTCCGATGCTTTATCTCGTTCTTTGGTCCCAGTGAACATAGAATGTGAAATGCATCCTGCAAATTTTCACGAGATAACCTTAAGGTGCGATCGTTCTCTGAACATCTATTTGCTACCAGTCTGAATCTCAAACTGGAAACTTACGTTTCTCCTATTCCAGATCCCAAAGCTTGGGCGGTGGATTCAGTGACTTTGTCTTGGAGAGGATTGTTCAATCACATGTCTCTCTTTTCATCTTCTTTCAAAGTTCTGAGCAAAATTCACAATGATTTTATTACATACATTATTATTGCTGTAGCTTGGCCGAGACAGTCTTAGTTCCAGATCTTCTGAGTCTGTCGTTTTCCAAACCATTAAAACCTACTTTTAGAAAGAATATTTTCTCTCATTTCAATGGAAGAAAGCTTTATCAGGGTCTGGAGAAACTCCGTATTGACGCTTGGCTATTGTCAGGTCATCCCTCAGACATAGAGGCATTACCGAAAATGCAACTTAGGCGCTAAACATGTGCTATTTTTGACTCTAAATGGTCGATTTTCTGTTCATGGTTTACATCAAGGCAAATTGATTCAGTCAGAGTCTTTCCGACAAGTAGCAAACTGTTTTTGTATTTGTTTGAGGATCGTGGACTTGCTCTTTCTACAATTAAGGGTTATAGATCTGCCATCAGCAGGACTATTTTACTTTCAGAAGATTAAGACTTTGATAATAACAATTATTTCTTTGCACATAAAGAATAACTGTGTTTAGCGGCCAAGGCAATAACGCCTAGTGCCACCTTGTTTGGAATCTTGGGCTAGTTTTAAAAGCTTTACAATTCACCCATTGAACCTCTGACTTGGCCTCCATAAGCATTTATCATACAAAGGAATTCGAAGATACCAAAGGGGCAGACAGGAATCGTAAAATCGGAAAACAGACAAGACCATGGCCAACAAAATGAAACGACAGACAAATATAGAATACATAACACTACACTGAAAACTAAAACTAGAGTAACACAAACCCTACAAAAACCAGGGTGAGTCGAGGTGCTCCGAAAGGGTAAGCAACTCCTGCTCTACTAGTGGCATCCGTCGTGTTACTCAGTAGACAAAGCCGGTGTATAATCACAATCGGTATAAGTCACAACCAGTATAGGAACGGATTTACATTCATGACAGTAGTCATTTGTGAAATTGATTTTTTCGTACCGGTCAACCAAATCATGATGTCGACCGAAAAACTTACGGAGTGATGACTCTTATCTTTCCCTGAGAAACCCTTGGCCCAGTGGCTTTGCCCACGGGTCATAAAAAGAATGAATTACAATGCTATATCTGTCTCTGAAACTAGATTGTGCTTGCGATTTGCCACAGACAAGTCTTAAGTAACACTTTTGACAGATGCAGCTTTCTTTTAGCTATTATTAGTTATCTGATAAAAGGGTCTGGACTTTTAGTCATTCTTGCTTTACCGTGAATGTTCTGACATTTCTTATTAGAAAACATTTCGACCTAGATATGTAAGACATATAATTGTTGGCTTATAAATATTCCACGACGACATTTTTGACAAGTTCAAAACCACGAAGTCAGGGCTATAGCTTCTTCATGGAACATTTTCAATGCCGCTTCTCTGACATAATTTTTATCGGATGGTTTTTTGAGGCCTAACCGTACCTTATTAACCATTTTTGAATTCCTTGCCACAATACTGTGACAACTCATATTTCTTGGAACCTTTAATTTCTGTGCAACAGATTATTTTCCCCCCAACTAGTTCTCAGGGGCGTTCAGCGCTTCGTTAAATTCTGTTTATCTAAATTCATGATGGAAATGTCCTTAAAAACAAAATTTTTAGAATTAGATTTAGGTTTTGTAATATAAATAGTATTACTTTACATCATAAATCATAGGTCCCTCCAACCTCCCTTTCATCCCCCCTTTTTCTGCTACTTTTGGGGGGAAATTGATGAAGGTATTTGGCGTCAGGTGGTCTCAGGTTGTCACTTGTTTCTTTTTGTTTCCGGTCCATGAAATCTGCAAGCAGGTTAATATCTAAATTTTCGATGGTATGACATATTTCGATATTACAAATCCAAGTTGTTATTCTTAAAATGACGTTTTCACAAGTGAAGGCTTCTTAAAAATATCAATTATGGATGAGACCGATGACACCCCAGGTTTAAGATATCATTCGAAACATCAAAACATATCATGAACATATTTGATTAAATATTTAACTGACATATACTGGTAACAAGAAACTGTCCAAAAAATCTAGGTCATTGTCTAGCGAAAATGTCAGCACAAAAAAAAAATTGACCAAATCTTGAAACTGCAGTCACGTGACAATCGTTTTTAATTAACAGTTTCTTAAACTCGGACAATAATATATTTTACTATACATGGTATAAGATTCAATGTTGCATTTGGGTTTTATCTTGTCGGAAGTCCGACCCAGTATTACGGGTATTTGAAGAATCAATAATATGTCAGTAAAAATTATGGATTCGTTGAAGAAATTCTCTATGTATTGGTTGGGTCTGCGGCATAACATTCCTGAAATCCTGCTTGCAAATCTGTTTTTTTTGTCAGTGTATTTTGATAATTTATCTATTTACTTAACTTCCAATATACCCGTCAAGAAATGAAGTTGAGGCAATATGTCCAAACAATTTGAAAACAAACTATTTCCCGAGATGTATGGCTATTTATTACTGAACTGAATTTTGCACAGAAATATCAAGTTAATTAGCCTTGCAGGGTGTTATCTGGTGTGAATATTACACCATCAAACTGCCAAAGCTTTGGTTTGATTTACCCATTACCATATGACGTTTTTTTTTGTTTTGTTCAAAACTATACCAGTTAGCATTTCCAACTCAGAAAATTTCGTAAAAGGTGTGCTTTAATTTACTCGGGTGACCAAATAAGAGTCATGAATGGATTTTTGACAGAAAAGGACATAACGCTTCCTGGAGGACCGAGCATTCAAAATGCCAAAGAAATAGTTTAACCCCCAAAAGGTGTGTCTAGCCTTAAAAAAAGCCACTGTTAGAATTTATGTTTAACGGGCTAAAAACGTATTAAAACTATCCATGGAATTGATGATATGCCAACCAGTGAATATAAATATAAGAGATGTAGCAAGAATGTCTATGAGACAGCAATCCACCAAATGACAGCCAAAATTAAACCTCTATAGCTCCCATTAGGGCCTTCAATAATGAACAGGGGGCCATACCATAACGGAAGCTGTAAAACGCCTGCAAATACAAAATGTGAAACTAATCTAAAACACGACAGTCGACCTAAATCTATTGTAAAAATTTGTAAACGAATATATAAACAACCACTGGACTACGGTTCCTGGCTTGAGACAGGCATTTAGTATATGGCGGGGTTAAACCAGCGCTCAACTCTCCCCCTAACCTGTGACAGTGGTGTGTCAAAACAGCAATGAAAACGCACACATTAAAAATCGGTTGAAATGGATTTAACATTTGAGAAAACTAACAACAAATACAATTAAATTTAATACGTGATACAAAAAAGTATCGACCTCGATAAAGTACTCGAATTGCAGTCTGCTATTTCAAAACCCAAATCAACCGTTCTGGAATCAAAGTTTTCCTTATAATTAACTACGGTGTCAGGGAAAACACGCCCACTTGGCTATAGTGTTTATTTTAAATATCCTTAGAAGTAAAAGAAAATATGGTATTGTGCAAATGCCAATATAAAAATCTATAGACAGAAAGAAGAAATGTTAAAACCAATATAAACTGTTAAGTTCAGTATAACCTATTAACAAGAAAGTCAAAATTAGTACCAATAAATAACCATATTTAAAGACTTAATAATATGTTGTGTTAATACCCTTTACGGATAAGTTTATTAAGATGAATTTTAAGACCATGTAGATGTAGTTTGTTTTTTCGAGCATTCCGTAAAAATATGGATGTGATATTCCGTTTTATATTAGATGATTGCCCGTACATCCAAATTTTTATTCTATGAAAGATTTTAGTAAATTTTTTAAACTCATATGTTGCAGTATAAACTTTCCAAATGCTGCTCTTGCTAAAAATTAAAAAAAATCAATTCGTATCACACAAAATTTATCATTAACTTCAAACATTGTGCAGTAATTTTTATAAAGCTGTGGAATCTACGAAGCAATCTGGTGTAGACAAATCGATGAGCAAGTTTCATAAAATGCTAAACAAAACATCAGACACAAACACACATATCGTACTTCCTGGAACAAGTGCTAGTGACGTTCCGAGGTCAGTGCTGATGATCTAGACACTACTTTGCGACAGCTTCATTAATTGCACGAGGAATATATTTTTGATTGGTTTGAAACATATCCATCAACCGAATTTGCTTATGTGAAATATCTTAGAATATTTCTGCTTATTCTTTAAAAAAAAGGAACGAACCATAATAATAAATGTCATGTTAATACGGTTCCACTGCACGAAAAGTTTTTAAAACTTTATAATTTAATTTATCTATTCTATATCCCAAAATTGGCAAAAATACCTTTGCACATTTTAGGGTCTTAACGGTGGAAGTGTAAAATGTCAAGTGTGACATTTGTCTACCAAAAATATAAACGCCAACGAATGATGAAGACAATATTTTCGTTAATTACATCGTTTTTTTTTCTTGGTAAAAAAGGCAGACATATATGATATATTCATCAAAAATATAACATATTTTGTATACTTATTTATACTAACATAACTAATTAAAAAGTCTTTCAACAGCATCAACCGGTGCCAAACTTCAGCCAAAAGCAACAAAACATGTCTATTGGAACAAAAAAGGTGGGTTAGATGAAATGATTATGTGTTATAAGTATAAATATAAAAAAGTAGGGCTACCTCAGCATCAGAAGGAAAGGCTTTATGAATTTCTGGAAATTTTAACCAATTTGGAACGGAAAATTGAGACGCAATTATGAAATGAATCTTGTCCTGATAAAAATTCTGACAAACTGTGTTGAGAATGTCCTCGGAGAATAACAGTCCACAATCAATGATCTACACCCGGTGGTAGTAATCAATGTAACCCAAAATACTAATGTGAATTTGATGCACTGTATGATCGTAGTCAAATCAAGGTTCAAGGAGTATCATTAGCTTTTGTTTAAATAAGTTATTTTAAAATAAATATCGATAGATACCTTACCTGTTACTTTATCCTGGCCTTTCTCAGGGAGGACAAAATTTATTCAATAGATCAATATAAAACTTTTCAAAAGAAGAGACCCATAGTTAGTCAGTTTTGTCTTCTTTTGACTTCTTTAATAGTTGCAAAGTGCTATGGTCCCTACCCTAGTGGACTGAACAGATATCCTTATAAAAAAAAAGAAAAAACAAAAAACAAAAAGAAAAAAAAACGTTTCATCGCAGGGTATGCACAGTGTTTTACCACTATAAAAATAGGAGATGTGGCATGATTGTCCACGAGACAGCCATCTGTGATAGCGGAAAAATGTTCATATTCGTGTTGAACTAATTTCGGACATTTTGACTTTAATTATGGCGTTTTTATAATTGTTAAAAATAATTTTCTGTGAAATTTGTATTTCATATTTGGAAATATCATTCTATTTATTTATATGTTGTGTATTTTTAAATCGTCTATCGTAGCTTTGATCCGCATTTTCATATATGAATTCTCGGTAATCTTTCCGGACTTTATAATTCAGTGTAATTGTGAATTTTGTTCATGTTAATTGTCTATAGTTCATCCATCTATTTAATTATCTTTTTCACATTATTTAACATCTACGTGTCTATTCATTTTAGAGACAAATTGTCAATATCCGTCTTAACAGCTTTTTATGTACATGTGGTGACATTAATCCGTTTACAATTTGTAAAGTGCTAATTTCATGTTTGTCAAGTTTCGTATGTTTATTGTTATATAATCTTAATTCTTTGGCAACCTATACTTTATAATTTGTAGACTGAAGATTATTCTTCAGTCGGAGTAAGCCCTTCATACTGCCAACACCTGACCTCGTAGTGAAATAAAAAATCCATTTTGAAAGTCATTGTTTGTCATCGCTCTACCAGTCTGTGAGTTCTAATTCCGCCAGTGATTTTGTGGCAGTTTGCTAGTCTTCAGTCACTGCCTGTCGTTTTGGCATCGTCGCCAGTCTCAGCAACAGATCCTGTTGCTTCAAGCACAAAAATTACATGTACATTTGTAACAAATCCCCTGTTACACATCCACAAAATAACAATCGAATCTAAACTTCTACAGGTCCCACAAGCCTTTCTCGAAGCTTTCGATTTCAGTTTTGACAAATATTATTTTTAAAAATTTTATGAACAATTTCTGTCTTCTTGTAATAGCAAATAAACATTTGATTTTCTACTCTTTATTCAATCATCCAACATGTTCTTAAATAAAAAATGAAAACAAATCTTAAACGAATTTTTCCCCGAAAAAGAATTTAGAAGAATTTCAAAAATTGGTATGGTTAGAAACAAGACCTATTTTTCTATTTATTAAAAATTTTATGAACAAATATACAAACGGAAAACATTATAAAGATCTTAGGTTGTCTGATTTTCAGCATATTTGTTCATATAAGTAATGATTAGCAGATGATCGGCATTCCATTGGGCACCAACAGTGCTCCTTTTCTCTCCTTGTCCTGCGGAAGGTCGTGGGTTCAATCCTCAGCCGGGTCAAACCAAAGCCATAAAAATTGGTATTCGCTGCGCATTCGCTTATCATCCAAGAGTCTTTTTAAGTGGTATGTCTTCCTGTGGACTTTCTTTATTGAGCTTGCACGTTAAAAATCCGGATCAACGTGTCGGTCTAGTACAAAGCAGGGTTTTATTCTTCGTCATTCATTAAAATGCAACAATCCATCAATTAATCTTTCCTCTCATTAGCGTATTGTAACTTTTAAGGTCTACGGCCGAACCAAGACATAAAGGTAGTCTAAATATTGAATATCAGTTTTCTTTATAAAAAATAAAGATAAAAAAGACACTCCAAGGTTGCCTCGTATCTATATCTTCATCTCGACTCTTCGGAAGACTGAAGACAAAACCCTACGTTAAACGACTTACCTTTCCGACAATCAACTTCCCAGTCATTAGCAGTAGCAGCGTACTGTGTATACATCTCACAGCGTAAAAGTTATTCAAGACCTTGTATCCATTACATTAATTTTGCATAATAATAATTAACAGGGTCAAGCTTCTATTAAAAAACTACTAACACAGCCAATTGTGCCACGCATAAAAATCACAAAAACTTTAAAAATGATTTTCCTGGCAAATTTTTCACACAAATTTATTTAAACGCCCTGCCAAATGACCCCTTTTGGAGAGGTCCCATTTCCTGTGGAATTTATAAACAGAATAACTTATTTCTAAATCTCGGCTACTATCGGGTTGTCGGTTATTTACACATGTCGCCCACCCAATGGTATAAGAGCGTTACAGAGCTCCTGTTACTCTGTCATGTATAAATATATTATGCCGACTCAAATTAAAGTTTACTGGGTTAAACCTGTACACAGAGAAGCGTCTGCAGCCCACGGGAGACATCTTAAGGAGTTGTAATTCTAATTTTCATATATATATGTAAGAATGAAAAATCACAATGTCAGTTATCGTCCTTACTTGAGAACACTGGGCCATACAGAGTTGTCTATAAAGAGGCAGAATAAACTTAACGTCCATAATACCTGAGTTAACCACCAAATTTTGATTAGGTCCCTAGTCCATATCTATGTTTTTACTTTAGTTTGTCTCTTATGAATTGTGGAATAAGAAAACCTTCCTCCTATCTGAGTTGTACGTTCCATTTTTGGTACAGTAGTTTTTAAGGCAGAATTTTCCATGGTAATATTAAAATATCATTGTGACGTATGTGGGTGCAGATTACTTTTATATATTGTTTGCTATTTCCGTAGTTGGCTAGATAGTGTCCTGTAGTTGACTTAATTTTCATTTGATCGATATACTTCCGCAAATGGACCACACGAAATAATACAGGTAGCATGTACCACATTGCAAATTTGCAACGATTACAACTGAACAAATCGACGATTGTCATAAAAACACTTAAGAATAATTAATTTCTCCACAAGTGTACGCATATTTTGACATAATAGTGCAATGAAACTTCGCAGAAATTCGGGGTCAAAATAAATGTTTATTTTAACTTTTGGAGGCCAATCTTTGTACACAATTTATTATATCATTTTAAACGTAAATTAACCCCTCGATATCGAGATTTAGTAATTCTAAATAGACTGCAACGGATTGAATGTGAAATATCATTCCTGTTTTGCAGAAAGTTGGTGATAAAAATGTGTTAACTTTTTCCTACGTGGTTTCCCCCTACCAACTGTACAAATATGGTTTCCATTGATTGGATTGGTTGAACGCATTTATCTATTGTTTTTACTATAAAAGTAAAATTTTGATAATCCCTGACTCAACTTCTTGAATGGTAGAACTAGCCCTGAATTTCGTCAGCGGTAATTAAGTTATTGGTTAGGGCAATTGCGTGAATTTTTGTTTGAAAAAGGAAAGTTTTGCATTTCAAATGCAACGTATCAGTTCTACAGCTGGTTAATAAGCAAATCGCCGAAATTTTATTGTCCAACAGTTATAAAAAATTTTCTTCGAATAAATTTTTAGTTTAAGATATCGATTCTGTGAAGTGATTTTGTTTTTTTTTTCATTTATTGCTATAGATGAGTATCTATATGCAAATTAGATGTCCACTTACCGGCCAAATCATGGTGGACGGGTTCATTGTCGTTTTGTAAATGGAATTTCAGGTGTGAAAGCTACAAGTAGCTTTTTACGTGCTTTCGCCAAATATTAGTACAGTTTAAAATATCTAAGTTGTAGTTCTGAATAACGCATACGGTTTATCGTATGTTTACGTCGAAAACTATGTCTGGGGACTTAAAAATTCGTCGTAGTTTCCAAGAAAATTGCTTAGGTAATATTTACTATTATTTACACACGGTTAAAACCATATGCAATTCTTGTGAAAAAAATATTTTTATTTTTTTTTTCATATGGCAATCGATGTTTATAAAACGAAGAGAATGAATTAGTAATGTCATTTTTTAAACGATCCATTATTTTTTTACTTCAAAAATTATTTTTGGTCGTTTTATACAAGCTTTTTCAACCTCACAAAATCTCGTTACGATCTATAAAAATAATCACAGGTGTGAAACCCGATTTGTGTTTATAAATAAATAAATAAATTTCTTTATTACCTAATCATAGGGCCTTTACAGGCATAACAATCATGTAACACATATTCAATCACTCACACAACAAATACATGTTTATGTATATCTTAAGTGTGTTATTTAAAATATAAAGAGCAGCAATATATTACTTCCTGTTTCAAATAGAGGCATATTAAAGAATAGAAATATGTTTAGGAAGTTATCATTGAAAATTCCTGATGTTGGGATACAGAGGGAGTCACAGCTAAGCCCCCTAGATGTTGTTATTCATGATTTAGATGAAAATATGCTTCTTGACGATGTATTCTGTTCGGAGTTGAAGAAGTATAACCCGCTGTATGAAGATGGTGAAAACGTCGTGGACAGTGTTAATAGGATACGTCAAAGCAGGACCCGTTCTGAGGAAGAAATACTAGAGGATTTTATGGTAACAGCGGACTCACTTGGGTTGCACATAGATTTAGGTGACACCAAAGTATCAGAAAAAATTCTGAAAAACAAAGAAATAGTTCGTAAAGGTTTGGAAGAAATCAAATTATCCATAGATTATGAGAAACGTCATTTAGTTGGCAGACAGAAAGACATAGAGACAATCTGGAATGCTTTAACACAAGAGGACTACGTTGGTAAGTGTGTTCCGATCCTTACTTGAAACAAGACAAGACAAGTTTATTGCAATTCAGGCATTATACGTGCTACAAGAGGTTTATTGACAATTAACATACAAAAATATAGGATACATAGCAATGTAACAAAAACAACAACAAAAGTCACAATTTCTTCAATATTGTATACCGTAGCATTGCATAACGATAAAAGCTCGTTCATTTTTCAACTGCATTTAAAAGAAATGTGAAATATATGCCAGAAAGAAACAATCCTCTTCTTTTCTGGATTGTGCACTGCATAATTTCTCGTTAAATTGTTGCATTTAGCAATGTTTGGTTCACTAAATTTTCGTGTGGCAAAACAAGTTCTTAAAAATATAGTGCCTTACATTTCTTTCTTTTATCAAACAGATTGTAGACAAAATGGAAAAACAACTTATGAAAATGCCTTAAGTTTACTGCATACAAAGCGCATCTCTGGATTAACCTTTATCAGGTACGCTCGGGACTAAATATTGGAAATGCAGGCGCGAACAGAAAGTAGCTTACCGTATAAACGATACAAGAATTAACAATGTTGGGAAGATGTAAAATGTATTTTTCCAACATTTAGGATGTTTTACATAATAATTAGATATACATTTTCTCTTTAGGGATTTCACTTGATTATAATTACATAAAAACAACTAATTATTGATATTACACAAGTTCAAAATTTAAAAAAAAAAGCATAACATTGTGTAATGTTTACACACCGTTTAAATAAAAAATCAATATTATATGGGTATTTTTAGATTACCAAAATATATTATTTCATGGACAATACGAAAGCTCAAGGTCACAATATGTCATCTTTGAATAAAATCTGCCAGTGCTCGGACAAAACATTTGCAATACCAAAAATGTAAACTGTCTGATATTTCTAATCATTTTCATTAATTATTTAGTTCCATTCATGTCATTTAAAGATGTCTCACATCCCAATGACCACTTGTAGAAAGCTGTTTACTCAGTTCAATACTACAGCTATACCTGGTTAATTTGTGTAAAAAACATGCCGTCTAAAAACAGGGTCAGCATTCATGTAAGCGTAAACACGCCAATAGACAGTAAGGTATCATATATAACAATTTGAAAAATACCTTCGAAACAATAAAAGTATTGTTTGTATTCTTGGTAGCTTTAGCTGAAATTCTAACGGCAATCCACTGTAATGACATCAGAAATGCGTCTTTTTGTTAAAACTTTAACATTTTTTTTCCCTATCTTACATGATGTTGAGAAGAAATGAAAAATTCATTAAGCGTAGATATAATATTTTTTCTTTTGCCAAAATTAGTATTTCTACCCTGTCGACATTTTACGTATTCTGACCACTTAATTTTTTACGACAAACAAACTAAATTTAAAGACCTTTCGTTTTTATTATTTTCATGCGGTGTTTGGGTAATTTAAAAAAAACGTTTTGCCGCCCTACTTCATTAGCTACAACTTTAAAAGGAAAGGATGTAAAACTTAAAACAAACATCATTTGAGATGGTGACTCGAAACAATCCCCCCTTCAAACGGGAAAAAAAGTCAATAACAAAGTCGGTTAGCATATCCTGCTTTGCTTCCATTAACTGTCCCATATAACAACGTATTTTAGGCGTATGTATCAGTGGTATGGGAGGTAATGGCAAAACAACTTTGGCTGAACATATTGGTATCCGATTGGCACAATCAGGATGGTCGTTCGTTAAAATAGATGCTCGGTAAGCATATGTATAAAGTATTTTTCGGTTTGAAATACATTAACCTTTGCTAGGTTTTTTTTATCTCCTGCAACCTTTACTAAATCGTGTGTAAACTACAACATTGTACACCTGTTACAGGATTACAGTCATCACAATTCCACAGATTTAAGGACTAATTGAGGGTTTTTAAATTGTGAGAAAGACATCAGAAACACCGTTACCAAACATAGCAAAACATCCCAGCTCTAGATAAAAGAAATAGCATACTACATACTTGTTTATGAGACAGCTGTACAGCTAAAAGTCCAACAAAAATGTTAAAAACAAAAATACATTTACATGTTACTTTAAGGTCGTTAACAACGGATAAATATCCACACCATAAGGTACATGTGATCTGCAAAAGACCTCAGAGAAAAATGTTAGGTCAATATAAAAAAAAACCCAAAACCCCAGAAACCATGTACATGTAACTGGATTGGGCCAGGAATATTAGGTTATACGACAGGGTTAACATGTTTTAGTGCTCAAACACTCCCTAGCCTGTTGTGACAAAACGAAATCAAGATACAACCTTACAAATCAACTTCCTTTGAATTTAACTATTAAGTCGATAAAAGTACAAAGTCAATAAAAACAATTTGCGCCGACCTACAAAAACTACTTGCTGTTTCTGATAGTTCGTTAAATTCCATTAGCAGTTGTTAATATTACTGGTTTTCTAGATCTAGGACATCGATTAAAAGGAAATTCGTCATAAATTAGATGTTTTAACAATCTTTTATAAATCTAAAGAAAAAAGAAAAAAAAGATGCACCCGCCTTTAGCCTATCGTGTAACTAGTCGTGCAAAGCAGTCATGTGAACTGTTATAAGTTAACTTAGAACAGACGTCGACCGGTCATAGAGCTGTCACAGAACAGTTCTTGTCCTCATATATATAGAGTTCTTTTGTAGAACAGTTCCGGTCAAGAATAAGGTCAGCTCAAACCAAGAATTAGAACAGCCCTATTAAAGAATTAGAAAAGCTCTAATCAAGAACCAGAACAGCTCTAGTAAAATTTAGAACGGCTTGCTTTTTTGTACAAATCAGATGCCCGAGACCTTTTTAATTTCTATTTTGTGCGTTTTTTTTTTAACAAAATCAGGAGAGAAAAACAGGAAAAACGAAATAATAATAATAAAATAACTTTTTGTTAATGTCTCTCGATCCCAACTTTATGTTGTGAGAAATGTCAGCTTCCAATTATATTGGAAGGACAAACCAGTCGAGGAACTGTTCTCGACCAGTCAGATATATCTACAGAGCAGTTAGGCCATGCTCCTAATATTGGAACTGTTCTTTTCTAGAGCAATCAGGATTCTGACCCAGAATAGTCAAAATTCTATTCTAAGCAGTCACAATTCTATTCTAGGGTGGTCGTAAAGCTGTTCTAGAACAGTTCTTGAGCAGTAAGCAGAACTGTTCTACGTTAACTTAGTTTAAAGATAGGTTAGAGGTAGTCGCATCTGTACATGTATGATTCATTTTTCAGTTTGGATGTGCAAAATAAATGTATTTGAATTTACCTGTTTAATGATAACCAGTAAAACGACAATTGTGTATGCGTAAATTTCTACGCCTTTATTATTCAATGAATAGAATATTTTATTGTTCCATAACAGTCCCACAAGGAAGTGTAACACAAACATACATGTAAATTAAATGATTATTTAACAGATAAGTCTGTATTGAACAATACCAGAAATGCGCAAAGCTTTAAAACATAATTTTCTTTTACATATGAGATTTTTGTTTCATGAATATTTACTCAATATTCCCTTTTTCTATTATATCATATTATATATTGACTCATCATCAAATTGAATTAGTTTTCTTCATATTTTTAAAGCGAAATAAACACGTTGTCTGAGCTTATACGGAGAATCCTGGGAAGTTTTGGTGTTATTGTACAATTCGGTGAAGGAATAGAGCGTCTTACTTCTCAACTCTGCTCCCACCTAGAACAATATAAAGTCTCATCAGGTGATATATCCCTATTTAGTTTTTAATGTCTAAAACATAAACATTCTTTGGTAGTAATGATGTAGACAGCAATAAGCTATCTCAAGTCATTTTAGACTCGTTTGGTGTTGCTGTTCCTACGTTCACTTTAATGTTATCTACTTTTAGGTTTTTGGTTTGTTAGTTTTTGTATTTAAGTTTATATTCAATATTGAATTTAGATTTTATCTTACCTGTCAGAAAGATGATTATTTGGATTTCATCACCATCTTTGGTAAAATAGTTTAAACCAAACGTCATCCTTACTTCATTAGCTACAACTTTAAAATGAAAGGATGTAAAACTTAAAACAAACATCATTTGAGATGGTGACTCAAAACAAAACCTAAGTCTATGAACTCCTTTCAAACGCGAAATTAGAGTCAATAATAAATTCAGAAGAGAAGGTGAGCATGCATTATCTGTCACATATAACAACGTTTTTGCAATAGGCTGAAAAAAGGGGGCAACAATTTTTAATCCGCCACTCCTTCTTAAACATTCAACCAAAATTGACCAAATTTCAACAGAAACATTATCAATATAGAGAGAGTATTGCACCCCTATTTTATTTTCCTAGGAATCTTTATGCAAATTTGACTTGGAATATGCTGAAAAGAGACGGGCAACAATTTCTGATCCACTACTCCTTCTTAAACATACAACAGAAATTAACCATATTTCAACAGAAACATTATAAATATAGGTTGTATTGCTTTTCTTATTTTATTTTCCTAGGAATTCAGTGAAGTAAATTCTTTATGTAAATTTGACTTGCAATATGTTGAAACGGGGAGGGGGCAACAATTTCTTATCATTACCTTATTAAACATTTGACAAAACTGAGACAAGTTTTAACAGAATCATTATCACTAAAGGTAGTTATGCATCTCCTGTTTGTTTTTTTCTTCCAGAAAATTAATATTTGAAATTAGGCTGCACTTTTGACACGTAAAATGCAGTGAGAAAAAGGCGGGTACCATTTCCAATCTGCTACTCCTCCTTAACCACTTAATAGAAATTATACAAACTTTCAGAGGTTCTCTATCAATAAATGTAGTATTGCACGTTATTTTATTTTCTCAGGAATTTAGTGCTGTATATTCTTACTGCAATTGTGAATTACAGTATGCTGAAAAGAAAGGTGGTTGTAATTTCTAATCCACTACTCCTTATAAACCATTCAACAAAAATTTAACAAACTTGCTACCTTTAATGTTTGCCTTTCTAGGCAGAAAGAAATTAAGCGACACATTCTTCTGGGAAGGCTCAATACTGAGTTTATATTGGCCCGATATATATATATGCTTCAAGATTCATTTTAGACATGATACTGTGTTTAAAATTTAGAAGAAATTGACTTGATCTTCCATGTATTTTATATTTATAGAAACGGTGTTACTTCTTGATAATATTGATGACATCCACAAGGAATGGAATGAGATGCTGAAATTTTTGGAAGACTTGATGATTGCTTTGAATAACAATCCTGATAATATGGTATAACCCAAATAATTTTAATAGCCCACATTATTTTCCACTGTAAACAGTAGTTGTCAAATTGATTGACATGTGATCGAAGCATTAATGATAAACTTGCAGAATGATCCGTTACCCCGATCCATTTAGTTTTTACGCCTGTATAAAAAATCGTGTTTAACCATGAGTAGTATTCAGGAACAGTTAGGCGCGTGTGCTCAGGTGGATCTGATGTGTCGCTAATATTTCACGCACTTTTTTGGTTTTTGGTGTTTATCGTCTTGTTGAATGGTATTTCGAAATTGTTCTGGGGCAAAGGAAAGGTGAAAAGCATACTGAAGGTCAAAATATAATTATCTTTGCATGGGCGCGGACAGATCTTTTGATCGATCGGTGTTTTGGGGGGTTTGGCCGTGGAATTTTAAGATCCCGTGAGGTTCTTTGTAGGTGAAGACTAAGGGTCGACATCTTGCACCATGATTTATAGTGAATGCGCATGTGCAAGCGGAAGCAATGCAAGCAATATTACCGGGTTTGATTTTGACTTTATGGGTTTCCGTCTTCTTTTGAAGTTTTTTGTAATTTTTCATATTTTTATATCTGTATAATCAAAAACCAGTTTTATGTCCTGACTACAAGATTTAACTTGTACCCTTTGTGTTAAAGTTTTTGATTTATATGCTTTATATATAATGTTTTCCATTCGGACCATCTTGTTTTTAACAAATGGAAATATCTACAGTCTTTTTCGAATTTTGTATTTATTATTAGCATTCGTATATTAACTCAGAAGCCAATCAAGGTCTTATGGAAGTTTTCGTTTGGTTTTATGAATCTTAAGACATCTTTAGTCTATTATGGGGCTTGTACGTCCGTGGATAATGTACTGTCTTGGCGAACGTTGTCGTAAAAAGATTTTTTTCTCTCTACAGCATACTTCTAAGAATCCATTTTGTCAAGATCATCATGCTGTCCTTGGCCGTCCTACTAAGCTCACTGTGGCAAGTAGTGGCCTCTAATTTCGTCCTTGTACTTTGCTGACGTGTCGATCATGAAAAGATATTTTTTAAGTATATCAACCGAGAAATTGGTTTGATAAATTTACTCTAGTATATGCAATGACATAACCATCCAAAATCTTATACCTCCATATTTTGATATTTTGATAACATCGAACCACCTATTATATCCTAGTTTTAAAAGGTTAAGTAGAAATATAATTTTGGATTTGACATTAATTATATCAGATGTTAAAATTGAAGATAAAACTTCTTCCGCATGTAGACATGTAAAAATTTAGATATGAACCCTATATATGACCATATTATTACCGGAGACCTTAACATCATTGAAGACCGAGAGGTTAAAAATTTTTTACGAAATGGGCGTAAATAAAGTCCCCCTTCAAAATTGATTGGAATGAGTGCAACAGAGTATTTATTGACGCTCTTTCTTCTTATTGCAAAAATGGTTAGAGAGAAAATGTTGGTAAAAAATCTCTTGATACTTTTCTAAATAGATGCAAATACATTTTTAATATCCGGATTGCACACCTTGAAAACAATTTGGAAAATACAAATAAAGTCTTTTCAATTTCTAGAATTAAAGCACAACTTTAAAATCTTGGAACTCGGTTCGTTTTTGTACCGGCTGAGAAAGCCGCCAACAATGTTGTCGTAGTGTGTCGTAAATACTTTATGGAGGTACGAAAGAATGAATTTTTAATTCTTCTACAGGTCACAATAGCCCAATTATGATTTATGTAATGAGCTAAATCTGTCCCCAAGATTAAACCCAGGAGAAAACAAAGATAGGCTTGCGATTGGTCAATATTACAAATCAAACTTATCATTATGAGATTTGCTGATAATAGGTTAATTGAAAGTTTTCAGTTTTTTTTAAACAGGGGTTTATATTTTTTGAAAAAATGGACAAATGATAATCAACGGACATATGTGGAAATCCCTGGAAAAAAGTTTGACCCTTTTTGACCATTAGTTTTCGAACGAACCTAAGTATTACTTTCGCTGATTTCATCATGTCTGTAGGGTGTTATATAAATATTATAAATAAAATTCTATATCTATTTTTTTAGATTCATGCCAATGTAAGGGACTCTCTATGGAAATAGACTTACGGCATAACTGAGCTATTGTAACCTACAGTCTTCAGTCAAAAGTATTTTGAACTTGTAAAAATCTATTATTTCAAGCAAAACTAGAATAAAAAAAAAACAATTATTGTGCAGTCATTTATTGGTATACTTTCAATAATCCTATGCCACCAAATGAAGAATTGATTCAAGTTTTTTTGTTTATTTGATTATAACATTCTACTAGTGCATTTCTGAATATCAGCGAGTTGAATTTTAATTTTTGTTATTTTAATTAAGCTGAATTATGCAATAAATATTTCGACTAAATTTTTGTTTTGTGTTCAACTCGTGAGAAAATTCAACTTACACATAAAATATTAATAGACTAATAAACAAATGAACTATTAGAAATACTGCCTTTGATGGTATAAATTTATTAAAATCGACCGAGAAATGGTGTGCAATAATTTTTTCAAAAAAAAGTATTTGGTTAAAACTTTGTTAGTTCCGAATACTTATGACTAAAGACTGTACCTTCCAAGCCATGCACTCAACAGAGAGTCAAACAGTAGATAGACACATTACTTCCACAAATAAGCTTAAGGCCCCTGCTGAACATTTTAAAGTCCCTGCCGTGCATTGGTTACCTAAACTACATAAAAACCTTTCAATTTGCGTCAGAGCGTCCAGTTATTGTAGTGCTACTAAACTTGCTGTCCTCTTGACTAGTGCTCTATCTAAATTGAATGAATTTATAATGAATTACTGTTATAAAGCTTTTGAATATAATGGTATTTACTATTTTTTGAGTGCAAAAAATTTACTGGAAGTTTTAGATAGATTACAGGTTTTCGAAAAAACTTTTGAAATTGTTAATAATTATGATTTCTCTACTCTTTATACTACACTTCCACATTATCTTATTAAACAGAAATTCTCATATTTGATTAAATTGTGTTTAGATTTAACAAATCATAAACAAATTTGCTTACATGAGCTACTTGGAGGGTTTCCTGCAGGAAGCAGAGACTGCTTACTCTTCCGAAGCACCTGAGTTTACCCCCAGTTTTTTGGTGGGGTCCATGTTGTTCATTTGTGTTTTTGTTTTTAGTGTTGTGTTTTTGTCCTTTTGGTCTTGTCCTCGTTGTTCTCCGGAGTTTGTCAGTACTTTTACATTTTC
>JAULBM010313120.1:0-13982 GCA_032357055.1 Geukensia granosissima | reverse complement strand
GCCCCTTTAGCAGGGGTTCTACCTGCAGGCGGAGAAACCGAACGGCCTATTTCTATACCCCGGCCGCCCTCGGGGGCGGCAAATTTTGAGAGCAATAAATGTTACAATGGTCCTACAATGTTACACTTTCAGAAACATATTTATCAGCCTCCGTCATTAAAGATTGGATAAAGTGTAGTGTGTTCAAAATACAAAATTGCCAATGTTAAATAAATATGGAAATATAATAAATAAATATGTTCAAATCATCTTCACCTCGGAACCGTAAGGACCAATTTTTACAAAATGGTTATTTGGTTATTCTTTTCAGAGATAAATCCGATCTCAACCCCAACGACAAGCATAATACCGAACTTATTTCTATGAAAAATTCATTAAAACTTTTCTTGTCAGAAATTTCTTGCTTTGTTGGAACAATTCTTTGATGGATAGGTCTTTTGATTGGACCCTTTCCGAATTGTTTAAGCCGATATAACCAAACAACCAATTTTTTCTTGCCAACTGAACTTACTTATGATTTATATAAGTTATTAATTACTTGTTTTCGAATCCCTTTAATTAATTCATTTTATTTTCTGTATTTGTATTCATTGCATCGTGTATATGTATGTTAATGTGAATTGATTAATAAAATATGTTTACACTAACCGAAATTACTTACTGCTAACTACTGGGACTTCTTGTCTGAAACTACTTGCTTACTAATGTACGTTTCATGAACTGAGTCTCTCATATTTTAGCTATACTCACTTAAAGCAATTGCAAAATCTGAAAGGGGGAGGGGGGTTCGAAAGTGATCTAACTGTCTTACCGGCGTCGTTGCTTGTACTGTGCTCATATGAAAATTGTTGATTTTTGTGAAAAATTAAAGTTTCGACAGTGTCTTAATTTTTGCATTATTGGTACCGTCAAACCTATGATTTCCCGAATTACGTATAAATATGTGCCAATAGATATGAAACCTATAAATCTTTATTCACAAATCCTGTGAACAAAAATAGTTATAATGGCAAACGACAAGATTCCCCTATTTTTCGGTTGAGTGGAGAAAATCTAAGAACATGCATAACAAATCCGAAATATACAAAAGTTACCAGAATCTTTGTTGAATTTCATTTCATAAGATTTGTAAAGATTCCTTCACGAGATTTTTCGAAAATTGATAAAAAGTGAGATGAAAGGTACATTAATTCAAACTTATTTTTAAGTCGGAATAAATTGACCAATGACGTGTCCCTTACAGAAATGAGTTCAACACAACTATTTCATTTTAAAGGAGTAACTCTTATACAGTAAAAGTGATAGTGTCTTTTGAAGTCACAATGTTCTACATAATGAACAAAAGTTGTTATCCCACTATTAAAGTTCTCAATTTTTCAAACTTTCAAGGGACATATATCCTGTTAAAAGGACTTTATAACATTTATTGGTTTGTGAGCAATAAAGTGTGATATAATCATTATATTCTAAATAAGGAAATAATTCAACTGGAAAGAGATTTGTGTCGGACAGACGGTCGAATCGGCACATATATAAGTTTGACATTTACACGTTTTGGATGACTGTCTCATAGTTATATTCTGTGAGTATTAAATAAAAATGGATGAAAACCAAAATCTGTATACCGTGACGTTTGAAAAATGGCCTTCTTTATATTAGACTTTTTGCTATATATGTTGACATTTGGCTAAAGCATGTTGGATATGTTTTATTGATTATTTGAGAATCAATGTAAGCTAATCAGTACTTTTTCGAGATCGGGACTGCTTCTTGTCTTTTGTTCTATTTCTTGTTGTGTCTGTATTCTGTATGCAAAATTACCAATGAAGACTCAGTATGGTGATTTTTTTGTATGGTACATGTGCATGTCAAGCAATCACATTTTATCAGTAGCATTAGAACCAAAACATAGGAAGTCCATGATCCAAACATATCAAAAGAAGCACTCAAATCCAAACAAATCGAAATGGACAGCCAAATCCGACGCAGGGACAACTACTAAGTGCTATGCTTTTCAAGGTATTTCCTTATTTTCAGTGCTTTAGAAATTTAACAAATGCAGCAAACATCTGTCAAACTTTGTTTGATTAATTTCATGTCAGATGGGATGATGGATACCCTTGGGACTCCAGGTCCACCAGCCGAGGCATATACCCAGTTGAAAATACAAAGTTACCAATGTTGAATAAATATAGAGAATTTTGGTATTCTAAATGTACACGGTCTCAGAGTCTAAAAACGACAGACTTTAATTGTTCATTATGGTACTGTGCTGTCCCACCACTCCAGGTAATTTGTTCAGTACATCAATAGTATTGTATGCCCTAGGTACTTCTTATTTCAATTTGATTATTTATTTCATTCAATTTTATACATTTTTGGGATGGGGTCTGGGGTTTAATCAAAAGTGTATTTTTACAGATTTCACAAGATATTGTTCAGGAAAAAAATGCTTGTAATCAATGACGTCGCTGATGTTACAATATAAGGTAAAATCCGAAAGACGGGAAAATGGCATCTTCTTTTCCATGTGTTCCGTAAGTAGAAAAGTGGAAACATGCACGATTTTCCGAGAGAATGGGAAATCAGCTCATTTTCATGTTTCGTCACTAAAAACTGCAATGTGGGGAAGTGGGTATAGGACACTGATTTTAGTTCTTGCTCTCTATTACTTCCTATCGGGTATCGGTGAAAAATGGAAATGTAACAGTTTTTAAAACATACGTCGGTGCAAAAATTGTTCCTGTTAAGTTCCGATTCCAAGAAACATAGCAAAGAAATGATGATGTCAACAGTTCTGTTTTGAATAACAGTTGCATGCATATAGGCAAGTTATAGAATGACAGAGGGAGGAGTCAAAAATAAATAGTCCACTAAATCTTAAACGTACTATTGTAATACCGCATACAAAATCATGTTGTCAACAGTTCTATTTTGTTTGATAGTTTTTTTGTTTTTTTCTTGTTTTCGTGTGGTTTCTTTCTTGCTTATTACGATGTGTTTTTTCTCTTTGTTACCTACATCTCCAAAGGCAGAAGCAGGTCTAGTAGACTCTTGACTACGTCCGTCCGTCCGTCATAAACAATTTTTCTCAAAATTTCTCTGTGTTTGCGCGAAATGGACTATTTCTGATAGGTCGTACACTAACTCAAAAACGCGTTATCCGGTTATTCTCAAATTTAGGTATATTGTTAGGAATGATGATGCCTGGTTCCCTTTTTTTTAATTTCGGATTTGTCGAGTGTCGGACTTTGTTTGCGCGATATGGACTTTTTTATATGTCGTACACTAACTAAAAAACACCTTTTCCGATTTTTCTCAAATTTAGGTAAGTTGTTGGAACTGTAGATACCTGGTTTCCTTTCGTTTTTTATAAAATTGTTTCTGATTCGTAGTTTTGGAGTTATGGGACTTTGTTTGCTTGAAATGGACCTATTTCTGATATGTTGTTGTGATTTGCTTATTTATTAAAACCACAGACATTTTCGCCAAAATCAGAGCAACTCTTCCTTGCTGGAAGTCCTGGTCACCTAGATATTTACTGAAACAGCGAGCGACGCAGGTCCAGAGCCGTCTTTGCTCTTGTTTTAAACTGAATTGCAGTTACATGTAAGTAATCCTGTGACAGAATAGTACCGCATACGTTTCATGTATGTGCAGTTTAAATTGTTATCATAATTATTAAGGCAAGAATTTCAACGAGAATAATGGATAAGTAAAAAATGTTTTTAATGTGTTAGAGTTTTTCAATTCGGGTAACAGTTGTGTAAACCAAATTTATTAATAAATATATTTCTCGTTCAGTACAAACGACAGTTTTTTGCAACTATAAGAGAGGCGTATAATAGATAGCGTCTACCATTGTTCTTTGATTAGAAGGTCCCTAAGTGTTGATAATGTTTAGTTTAAACATACAAGCTAGGTTCCACGATGATAATTGAACATGGTGGTATGTTTTTCCGATTTATGAGATTTTCGTTTAGCCCGAGAGTATAAACTGCTTACGACATGTAAAAAGTTGTCGAATATCTGTCTAGTTTTCATAAATATAGTATCGTGATGTTATTTAAGTAGGTGGTGCTATTTTTGATAGAGGTGAAAATCTACCATAATTAGTATATATTTATATATGGAATTTTATATAAATACCTCGTTCATTGCGTTTAGTTCTGTGTAAGATAACTTTCAGACAATGTTTAATCACAGCTTTCCTATGTTAATGCTAGCTACTGATTTGAGGTCATGCCTTTTAATGCTCGAGTAATATATCGAAATTACAAAAACATTTCAACATTAGTAAACCTGTTTTTTAAAACCACTGGGTCGTGGCAAATATTGGAGGACCAGACATCTGCGAAGGTATTCATCAACCCAGTTGTTAGACATCTCCATCTTGAATTTAACGATATGATTTTGAAGACATTTTCAGTATGAATTTTAACTTTAAACCCCTGAAATAACGGAGATGGCTTGTTGCATTGTACATAGAAGTTATCCTTATTCACTGGATTGGACTGCCTATCACGTCGTGAACTTCAAAATATCAACATTAGTGAAAAATCATCATTACTTTTAGGAATATAGTTGAAGGCTCGCTTGGGGTCAATGACATTGCGATGTAATACATAACATTACCATAACATTATAAATTTGGCTTTACCTTTTCAAATAAAATTACCTTTTCCCTATAAGTAATGCATAACATTACAATTACACTGCCTACAAATGCATTACATTACATTTCTTTTTCATACAAAACATTGATAGGAAACCAATAGACATGTCATAAAGGTAATGCATAAGGCCTTTGTATCACTTTATTGTGTGTCAAACATATCAAACACACAGTTCATAATGTTTCCTTGGTTTCTTGTAAATTAGGTTTTGAAAAATGCAGCAATTTATGCTTGGAACAAAGAAAATTTAACAACTAAATATTTTAGAATAATCTTCTTTATCTTCATATTTCTAGTGTTTTTCTATAATTTGGTTTAACCATATATATTTTGTTGAGTATTCCTTAAATGTTTTTTTTAATAACTTAGGAAACAACATTTTACCAAATTACTAAAACTTTTTTACAATTTCATAATTGAAAAATATAAAAATTGTGCTCAAAACATAAATGTAATGATTTGTAATGGAAAGGAAATGAGACATAACAACATTTTTGACAATAGTAACGATTACATTACAAGTAATTGTAACACAGATAATGTGCAAATTACTTTCCGTTACATTCATATGTGTATGTCATATAACGTTGCATTATAATTACACATTACCATTAACCCAAGCCTGGTTGCAGGTCGTGTCAAACGGAAAAGGAACCAACAAATTCTTATATAAACAAGGAGTTAGACCATTAGGTGCGATAAACTGCTACCATAACGATCAATTGATAATTGCCAGTGTACAATTTAATTTTCAACTTTCAACTTTATTAACTAAACATCTCAGACACAACAAATTTAAGGACGTTGAATTTTAACCTTTATTGGATGTATCCTTGGCGCAGTAATAAACATGACAACAGGAACAATCAGTTATGTTTTTAAAATCCTGTTACTTGGAACAGGCACAAGAATTGCGGAATAACTAAGGAAAAGAAATTGTCACATATCGTGTAATGCTTACGGGTAAAGCTGATATCATCCCCGTTTGTCGCAATTCTTAAGACATAAATTATTCTTTTGTTCATTTCTATGAACAAATATAAGTATTGTAATTTTGTAGTTGCCCCTCGGTAAATTTGAGAAACACTAAGAGGAATACGTAGGTTTTGCCTATTCGAACGCCAATAGAAAAAAGCGGAGCGGTCCTTAGGTTATCCCATCTCAGAATGGTATCCGACATGCCACCAACCAAGATGGCTGCCACTGTCAAAATAAGTGTTCAACAAGCCACCCTATTGGAAATTCACTTTGAAAAAATCTTCTTTGAAACTGCTGAGCAATTGTACATGTAACAAAGCATTAAACACAAAAACAAACCTCAGACCACAATTTCTAACCTGTGACAGACACATATGACATGTGGTGGGGTTGAACTAGTTAGGTGGGTACCCATCTCTCTCAACGAGGGTCTAGAAAAATATAAGAAAACAAAAGCAGCGACTGACGAACTGTATAACTCAAACAGAATTCATCCAATCATACAAGAGAGTACCAGAATTACAATAAGTATTCTAAACAACAATACTTGCAAAGATTACTCTCTAAGTGCTGGCAGCTTGTAAAAGCAAACTCAGGGTGAGAATGTGGATGATAAAACATCAAACCTCTCAACACGAAATGTCATCAAACACAGTATATCTGACGATTTAATACTGTGTTGTCAATTAACGTAAGGCAATACAAGATGGATTCAAATGCCTAATTTTAATATTTGTGTTTTTCAATACCTATACAAAAAAAGATTGTAATGTCTTGACGAAAAAAACGTTGATCTTGTACCCCGTGTGGATAAATTTGTTAAAAGTGACAGTAAGATTCAATTGATCCCTTTTCAATTTACATGTATATGCTTTATATGTAATGTTTCCATAAAATGTTGTGGATGTAATGTGACATCCTTTGTCGTATCAGTCGTTTCAAAATTCTACAAATGTAGCCTTTTAAATCTTTGTGACGGTCAAAACATTTGTAAAAGTCTTGAGAAGCTTGCAACATCTGTATCCCTGCTGCAAAAATTTACCAGTAAGATGTATGTGTTGATCATCAAGTCGGAAACTTTGGTGCAAACACCGGTTATCCGAACTAAATGTAAAATCCCATACGAAAGAGCTTTATGCACAACCCAATCAAGAAACGGAAATTTAACTTAAGGAAAAGAAGAATCATCCATTTTATAAATTTTAGTACATAAACGAGCCTGTTCAATTCCAAAACAATAATGGGAGTACGATCATTAATGATAGATTTATTTAAGGTAAGTTCGTTCGGAAAATTTCTTTTGCAAATTTTAAAACTCTGTAAATATCTAATAGTACGATTAAACTTGTTCACTTAAACCTGTTTTGAAAGGTGTTTTTATTTTTGTCATAAACACTGATTCACAGCAATATAAAAATAAATATACAATGAAGATCAGAGTTTGTGTCAAATGATATGCCAAATATATATCGATAGATCGTGTTGCCATTCCGTACACAAATAATGTCAAGAAGAAATTCGACCGCTGCAATTATGTCAGATGATGTCCAACCAGTATTTGTGTTATACATGTTATAAGATGTATCGGTAAAAAGTTATCATATTTATTGCAGCATATGTAAAAACAATCAGCTTTTTTGAATGACCAATTGATTAGATATGAAAATTTCTGATAAATAAGCTTATGCGGTAAAGTGGTATAAGGGGTAGAAAAGACATAACTGTCTTTTGTAGAAAAGGGAACTTGGACAGACTTTAGTTTGTTTAAAAGATCTAGTGAATTTTTAAAACTCCAAAAGTAGCTGATAGGTGAATTCAATTTACATAACATTTATTCCAAACGTTAACGAATGGAAGTTCTAATAGTAGTTAGGGGTTTACTTTGAGACATAAGTGGTATTGTATAATATTTTGTTTTGACTTTCCAATGTTTTGGATCTAATCAGCTACTGGTGGAAGGTTAGTCATATAGCATATATAAAAAATTTGCCATCTTTATTTAACATTAGTAAACATTTAATTTGCCTATATTAGGTTCAATCAGAGATATCGGAGTTTTCATTATATATTTTTTAGTTTGTCGCAGCAGTGGTCACTCTGGTATTGGGCTCCACATAATAATGGTAGCATACTACAGAAGGATAAAGTAAAACTGAGAAACAAATGGTTTTGCTGCAATTTATCTCATGTTATAAAATTGTATATATTTTCCTTTTTATGCTTATTTTAGATTTTATCACCTTACCATTAACCACACGTCTGTCATTGACATTTACAAATATATTTTAAAAGAGATCTTTAAGCAATAATAAAATGTTTATGCCTTTTTCATTTTATACAAATAGATATTGCAATGTTTTTAGTGTAACGGATTACTATCATGTTTAAAAATCTTACATGTATAGTATTTAATAGTTCTTTTTAATGGTGGCTTGTTGTTTTGAACGTTTTGTAAATGTAAAAGAAAATTAATAATTTCTAGCGATCAGAAATAAAAATTTTTACCTTTAAAGAAACATTTTTATAGTTTTATTTTCAGAATATCTATAAATAACTTTTGAATGCCATAATGGGACCTGTAGAGTTTTAATTCGACTGTCATTTAGACGATGTCTGTGTGATGGTCAATCATGCCACATCTTATATTTTTGTTTTTTGATACATATTTGTGGTCCCTGGTTATTATGCTAGAAAAAAGGAAGACGTTTGAATTGCATTTGTATTGCTTCTGAATAATGGAAGAGTAAACATTAAAGCTTGTCTATGAGTTTAAAATAGCCTGTCTGAGATTTTCACGTCTTGTACTTTAGGTGATGTTATATCGTATATAACCATCATTTGGTTGATCTATGATGTCATTCTGTCTCATCTAGTTGTTAGAACTTGTAATCTGTAATAAAGAAACAAAGTACGCGTATCGGATCAATATCAACACGGAATTTAAGTTTAAAATTATTATAACTCTTACCGTACACTTCTCGGAGCATCTGGCCTTAAACCTGTTTTTGAATAGATTTCGACGAATTCAAGCTTCTCTTCTTAACTTTATCATGTCTTTGCTAACAGTGCATTTTGTATCTCGCCTCTAGATATTCTACTCTATGCTTTTCGTTTTACCTGGGTTTATACCCTACTGTGGAATTTGGTGGTTATTGGCCAACATATCTACTCCTAAAATATCCATAAAATGCATATATATTGTATATGAGACTTATCTTCAATATAACAGTTAGTAAATTTGATCTGTGGAGACAGAAATGTTGTACCATTCATTGCTACTAATTCTGACCCAAAACATAACTGAAGACTAATTTGAATATTAAATTGCATAAGGTCTATTTTTATCTGATTCAGATTATGTAAATATAGAATCTTACATTGTAAGCCGTTGTTTATCATATTTCTACAGTCGAGATAGTTAAACCTAAAAATTACGAGGTTTATCGAGAAATTTTAATGTTTAACTATCAAGACTGTAGATATATGATAATAAACGGCTTATAACGTAAGAATTTGTTTCTCTAATTTTTTAAGCATCAAAATATCGTTAAAAACTTCATAGGCGGGATGATGCACCATCTTTTATCATGACCTTGTTACAAGGGACGTAACTCGTGTACAAAACAAACAAACATGCCACTTATTTTTATGGCATTTTCACATGTATTAGCCAAAAAAATAGAATAATTCCTACCTAACTGATAGAGTCTTTGGAAAGCTCAGTCCTCCAGGGTAAGAATAAGATCATGATAAGTCTTTGAATTCGTGAAGCAAAGCACACGGGGTCTGAAATCAGCCAATCATCAGCCGAGAAATAACAACCCTCTAGAGGATTAAAAAAACATTTCCAACACCGGTCGAGGAGTGTGAAAATAACAAAAGAATTAGAGAAACATGCAGTAAATCACACAAAAAGGAGAATAAAAACATTGTACATTGGTCTTTCAAAACACGTATTTTTTCATATGACAATCACAATTCCTACTCAATTTGCAGAAAGATCGAGTTTTGTACTTTTCATTTATCATACTGGAGCTTGTTTGGAGTTTTGGTGCATTATTTGTATATGATTAAATCAAATATAAAAGTTTCTAAAACGCATTCTCTGTATTGTTTTATGTCACAAAGATGTGAAAGATAATAAAAGTGGAAGCTTAAGAAAAGAAAAAGATCAGAAAAAGAAGAATAGGTCGACGGACACAACAATCGCTAGGACATGAACAAGACGGAACATTCTACATACAACAACGATACCTTCCAGATTAGTGCCCATCAAAACTACATGATTCAGTTTCTGCTTACATATAGACAGAATACTCAAACATACTGACATTTTGGTCTTGATTTTTGACAGTTCAGTCTGAAATCGGCTAGAAATCAACTTTTTTTGTTAAAGTAACGTGACGTTAGGGTCGGTAGGTTGGAATTTTTTAAAAATAATTTTATTTATTTTTTTATTTTTTGGCTTTTTTGTGCAGTTGTTCTTATTTTTTGTATTTGACTGTTTTAAATAGCTTATTCTATCTAGAGACTTGCATAAACCAAGTAATCTATATGAAAGAGGATATATTTTTCAATCCAGAACATGCATGCATCCACGAAAGAACACCCCAGTCAGCTGGTGTAGAGTTACGTAAAGATTTATTATCTATTTACTTTTAAATAAAAACTACAACGCTAAATTGCCAGACGTTTCAGTCTTACGGCCTTCTTCTTTGGAATTCTACATACACTAGAAAATAGAAAAAACAATATAGATATATATTTATTTCCCTCTACCCGATTTTTTTCGTCGTGGATATCTTTTTCGCAAAAATTTCACTGTGTAAACAGTGTTCTCTGTGAAATTATATTTCGTGTATCCGCATTATAGTGTACACCATGAAAATATCATTTCATAGAGCACACTGAAAAACAGGAAACGCGAAATATCCTTGTACCATAAGATATGAAGGAAAAAACAACACACATGCAGAAAAAGAAGCTTTTCACAAAACTTTATTAGCCGGAAATTACAACTTATGACAGATTTGTTGGTCACTTGTTTACATGTATTCAGTAAGGAATCGTTTCCTTTAATTCTGAAAGGAATTGTTTCCAATTTTGAACGCTGGAATTGGAACATCGGGAAAGAGGCGTTTTCTATATTTTGGATATTTAGTACTCTTGTTATCATTTCAGGGACTGTTTGGTCAGCCTTATTGATTAAACTTGTAAATCGGACTAGATTTATCGATTTAAAAACGATATCTAGTTTTAAAAAATGCCTGTTTTTCGTACTTCAGCGTTTCGTTGGTCGTTTTGTGTAGCTAATTTTAGGTAATTTATCTTGTATTGCGGTGGATACAATTAGAGTTATTCAAACGTATATGTATTGAAATGTTCCGTGTTACATGTTGAATTGTCTTACTTTCCTCATTGTTTGAACGCTGATCATTTTCAGCTGGTGATATCGTACGATGATGTCATCATGTTCTGAAAGAAGCGCTGAAACATCGGAAAGTAAGCGTTTTCAGCGATTTTGTCGGAAAGGAAGCGTTTTGAATATACACCGTGATATTTGTCTTTTATTTCGTGTTGATGGTCATGGTCGTATCTGTTGTCTAACTTGACGATTTTCCCCTAAACTTTTTCTTTTTAATGCTTAAGGAGGTTCGGGTGTCTAAATAAAATAGATAGATTTTTTATACTTTGTCAAAATATTACCTATATTGTGCTGTTCAAAAAATAACAATCAAATGTCTGTCACCGAATTGGATTAAGCAAAATTCTACGTTATCTGTTGATCATAAAGAGAAAAACTATATTTTTCTCGATAAAGTGTACATAAAACAATAGAATTCTAAATTAAACTAGGAAAGGGTGGCTTTTATGATATATTACCAGAAAATACAAAAAAAATTGAGATCACCGATATCGTTTTCTTGCTACAATGTACATTAATAAAATCTATAATTCTATAGTGCAATCCTTAATAAAATGAAGTCATTGGAGTTTCTTCCCTTGTCAACGTTTAACTCCTTAAATATTAAAAACCACTTTATCTTCTGTAACTGTATAAAAATCAATATGTCATTAGGTAACGAAAATTACAATATTTTTATTCAGCTTTGATTTTGTACAAGTATTTTCTTTCTTAAATTAGTATTTGCAATTATAGAAAAGTATCCAAGATGGCGGAAGACACCCGAACCTTATACGCTTTCAACATAAGAAGACTAATTTATGTGAAATACTTTAATATTACATGTATTTTAACTGTTAACTGACATATTTGAATGAAAAATGCATTTGATTCCAAAGTTAGCATCGACGAGACATCTAATCCGCATTACTTTGAATCTTTATTTTAAAAAGAACACATTGTAGTCACATGAAAAACGAGACAGGGTTAATATCCGTCTAACTGTTTTTTTTAATCTGTTTTATGTCGGTTAATCACATTTGTTTAACTACGCATTTAAAACCCATTAGATGAATTAGATAGACACTGCATGGGGAGTGTATATTAAAATCAAAGCACTAGAAGAGCCTATGGTGTTGTTAGGTTTCAGGTTTTGATATAAAGAAAGACTCTTTTAGTTTGCGTCAGAAAAAAAATCTTATACCAGACATACATACACACAAAGGAACAGATGATTCTAAAAATCTGGTGTTTCTTGATGAGGATAAGAGTTAAACACAAATAAATACTTACAAAATACCAGTTTAAAATATGTTAAAAGTAATAATTAAGTCGAAAAGCATTCCTTAAGTTATGAATCATGAAAGTATTTCTGCTTTGTTTTCCTTAAAGTTCATTAAGAGTAAACCATTTACCAAGAAATAAGCTGATGCTGAAGCCAACTCCCAACTTTTCCCTTCCTGTATTGACACTACAACATGATTATTGTCAAATGAATGCTTCTTCATCAGAATACATCTGCGTTGAAGATAACATAATACATGTAGTATGTTTTATACAACCAATTCAATGAAGTGTAAAATCTATTTCAGAACAAACTAAGACAGGTTGGATTATTCCTCCTCACTAGACAGATTGGTTATTTGCAAACAGGTTACACGACCCTGTCCAATGTCAGGGGAGCTAAATCAATGTTACAATGGACTTATCCTCGTTGGTTGCCTGCCTTGTCATTAAAACCCAATTTTACAATTAAAGATGAACTATATCTTACCGATAAAACCTCAGACCATACCTTATTAAAATCAATAGAGTAAAAATGCTTGATTTTGAAAATGCCTTGCCATTTGACCCCAACAGAAAACTTGTATTGGTATAGTTAAATCAAGAAAAAAAGAGAAAAATCAAATTCAGAGATCAATGAAACTTCATATCTTTAGAAATTTCTGTAAAAGATTTAGTTACAAGAGAGTCACAAATTTAAGCTTTAACCCAAAATTACCATTCTGTGATTTAGTATTGGAAAACCAAGAAATCAATGATCATCAAAATTACGGAAATATGTATATTTATTTTTTCTAAACCAGCCATAGGAGAATATATGCTAGTTTGGTTTTTCCACAAGCTGTTAAAGAGCTACAAGCTTTTAAAGTGTAAACAAAGTGCGAGGAAGAGTGTCCAGGTCAGGAGGAGGACAAAATCAGGCGACAAATTTGAGATTGAAGATGCAGACATCACCAAAAATAATCTGAACTATGGAGGAAGATATCCGCCCTTTCATTTGGAATTAATGGTTAATATAAATTTAAATTTTGAAGTGTTAAAATCTGGAATTGAAAAAGGCACATACCAGTTAACACTGGCATTGAAATAAGAACTCATATTTTTTTAATTAATTGATGAAAATTGTTTTCACTGCCTGTTTGGACAAAACTGTTTGCCATGGTTTTTTACATTAAAAATCTTTATTTTAAGGAGGGAGTTAACTGCTATACTCACCGTTAGTGAATCAAACATAAAGTTCACTTTAAGGACACACTTTTTTACCCTAATAGTTACATACACGTGGAGCCCGCGCATCAACTTTCATCAACATTATAAGAAACACGCTGATATGCTTAAATTTTTCGCGCGCATTGACCAAGACACCGTAAATCGAAAGTAGTATTGGGCTCTCTTCCCATCGAAAATGCTGAAACGGTCTACAAAACAGTTGTACCTCATAACAATTTACTATCGATGTGTGTAAGTTTCTACGTTCAAACCAACGTAAATAGACGATCGAACGTCTCTCGGCGCAGTTCACTTCAGAAATCGGCTTTTTAAAATTTAATCATATTTCAAAATATTTTAGATTGACCCATGCTTAATAAAAATATCACACTTACTAAGTCGTTGATAAATTATCAATAGTTGTGCAAATT
>JAULBM010313109.1:0-13982 GCA_032357055.1 Geukensia granosissima | reverse complement strand
AATTAATAATACATGTACATTTGTATAACATCGATAATCTTGTATTTCATAGCTTAGCAAAAAGAGTTTATTAGACTGTTATAAGTCAAGAAAAAGAACAAAAACAATACAATGCATTCTTATCAAAACTTTAAGATCAATATAGGCGACGCTATTAGATCAAGACAGAACCTTTGATTCACTTTTATCAGGACATTTAAATTCAGAAGAAAGTTAGTGAATAACTTTAATGTATTGTAATGGGTAAATTTTACTTTTGCATTACTTTTCTATCACAAATAAATTAACAGTGCCCTGTTGAAAGTTTCCTTTGGTAAAATTTTTGACGGCAACTTTGATATTGTCAATGGGGCTTTACACTGATTTACTGCTTTGAAATAAGCCGTCAGAGTAGATTTCATCGAAAGTAAACAATTAAAAAGTCACAACAATCTAAAAAAAGACGTTTGAATAAGAGAAATTTTCTACACACTTAAATATTTTTTCAAATTACCTGGTTACAATCGAATTAAGTACGTTGATTATACTTTATATAAATGAACATTATACACGTATTGACATTATCAGGTTATATAAAGAAATCTTCAATACTGCATTCCAAAGCCAACATATAGTTCATGTTTATTTTTTTCAGTTTCTAATATTAAATCATATTTTGATTTGTTTACGGTTAAAAACGATACAACAACAAATCTGGAACTAAAACATATGATCATTACAAACTGCGTTTCGTTGTTAATTATAAGTTGAGTAGAAACTTCTAAACCTTCAGGGAAGCATTAAAGACCCTGCTCTTGATGCTTCCGTGCAAACAGCTTTCGGGTGTACGAGAGTCGACGGCAAAATAGTTCGGACGTCATATTTGATTGTCCGCCGACATCATTTTTGCGGGAAAATATGTTATTTTCCACCAAAAATAACAGGACCGCAATTACAATAAAAGGGTATATTCATTTCAAGTTTCATATCTTTTGTGTAATTTCATTTCAAAGCTTTGTCTAGCTTCTGTGTACTATTTACTTCTCTTTGGTCTTTTGTGGCCGCAATAATGTCAAAATCACAATAGGTTTTTTGGCTGTCTTCAAAATTCAGAAAATAAAAAATATGATTTTTGCGCAAATTCAAATCTCACAGTAAACTACTGAGACATTGTTTTGTTTCTTAAATGAATATAACGGCAACCAAAAAATATAACCTCATTTCGAGATAGAGGGGAGGAATAAGGTTATCTCCTTAATGTATCCTTATTCTAAATCATTGGGATAACTTTGGTTCTTTTTCAATCAAATATCATGATGATATATCGACTTTCCAATATGCATAGGTTTTAAGATAATAACAATATAGATCTGATCTGTCTCAACCAAATAGTACTTGATAAACGGAAATGAATTTAAACTTTTGCCATTTCTGCCCTAGGTTAAAATTTAAGTTAAGTGTATTATATTAAAACATTTATGATTTATGTATCTAATAAATACGTAGTAAAACATCATAAATCCGAGAAACTTTCGGTTTGAAAATTATGATATTGACATGTTGGCGTTACTTTCTATATATCGATAAAAAGGTGAGGTATCAGAAGATTGTCCGTAAAGTAGTCATGTATGAACATCCAACGTAGAAATAGTGTATCGTTCGCAGGAAATTATTTTTCCTTCAATCGTGAACAAAGATGCATACTGTAGGGCGGATACATGTAGTAAAGCCCCCAGAAAGATTGAAATATAGAACTATTCAAATGATCTAAAAATCAACTAGTAAATAAAGGTTAGAAAATTAAAACGAACAACACCATAGCAATGAGCGACACTGGAAAATAGGTTCTTTGCCTTGGAAGGGCACTCAAAATATACATGATAATGATGAAATACAAAGAGTTCCGGCATTTAGAATACATTTCTATTATTGTATTATTTCACAAATTACCGATTTATTTAACATACGAAGAAAAATAACAATGGATTACTTCTTGAAAAAAAATAAAATTAATTTAATAAAGTGAAATAATTATTGATATGTGTAGTGAATATTTTCATCGTATGATTTTAGACACTAATTGTCCAAGAGAAAAGAGATAACATTTTCAAAAGGTGGTCACCAAAATCATGAAAGGGTTTTCTACAGCGCTGAGATTTCTGATGATAAAACATCAACTCTATCAACACTACATGTCATAAAACGCAGTATGTCCGACGACTTAATAAACAAGATTTATTGATATCTGTGATAAGAAGGCTGTTGTATCCAATCATGCCACATTCACTATTTTAATATTTGTTTCAACAAAAACGATAAAAAACTTTTCTTTAGCATGATTGGGAAATTCATGATTCAAATCTCTCATACCTAATAAAGAGAGCATTTTTCAGTAAAAAAAATCATGATTCAAACCTCTATCTTGATAGAAAGCTTACAAGTGGGAAATTCGTGTTTTAAACATTTAATATGAAATAAATCTATAGTTTTAAGCCGATAAATAATTTTTGAGAACAACACAACTTCTTGGAAATTCAATTAATATCAAACGAAGCTCGAAAAAAGAAGAAATTTTCCAAGATCAAGCTATAAAAAGAACATCACTTAATGTATTGTTCAATTAATCATTTCTTTTCGCTTATTCTCTTTCTTTAAATTGAACGTAGATATTATATTGTATATTATTGCTCCAACTTAGATTTTTCACTATAAAAATTGTCTATTAAATGTAAAATAGAATGGTTTTTAATTTAATATTCAGCTTCGGTAATAAATTCTTAACAGTTTCTTGCTTACCATGAGCACATATATTAGGTTCGGATTCAATATCAGCTTTCGTTTTTCGAGTTTTTCTGGTTAGTTGGTTTAAAGTGTAAATTTAATTAAATTACAACTAGAATCGGGAATCAACAGAAAAAAGTATGAAAAATTAATTTAAAAAATAACGATACTTCAAGGTGCTAAAATGTCATGAAATATTCTTTAAGCATACTAGTATCAAATATTAATTTAATTGATTTATTGATTGATTGTTGTTCCATGTCAAGTGGCGAAAACAAGTAATCATACAATAAACCATAAAAGGGGGTTGCTGTCGATAAGGCCAGGGAATTTAATAGGAATTTGAATATAAGATACCGTTTATGACTATAAAAATAGGCTTGTAGAATACCATTACCAGAATCAATATACAAGTTAAAAACTATGTATAATAATATCTTTAGATAGATTCTATAAAATATTTACAATTTTAATTTTGATAGATTGTTCTTGGCCAATAAGCTATTGCAAATGAAATAGGACTAAGCAGCTCAAATTAAAATGTTTATGAATCCAGATTATATACTTACAAAGAACACGACATCCACTCAAAACTACCAGGAACAGTTTTATCCAATAATCTTGAAAAGACATCTTGCAGATATGTTCCAGCCGATGTGAAGTTTCAAGATGGATTCTGAGAAATACACCATGTAAAATTAAAGTTCCTGTAATAAACAAAATCACGATAACACACAATTATGACAAAAAGGTCTCATTTTGATAAATGACAAATATTATTTTTGCTTGTACCTCAAGTGATAAATAAGAAAATAAGAAATCGTACAGCCAATTACATAATCCTTTTTAAAACAATTTTTCACTTACCACTTAAAATATCATGTCATTTTTCAGGTTAAATTTATGACGAAAATAATGTTTTGTGAAGTTAGTGTACATATGTTGCAAATTTTAAGCTTTGTGTTTACCTTTATAGATTAAAACATTAAATAACAAGAGTGTTTTTGTTACAAAAATGAGTAACAAATTGCTGTGAATTTGATGAAGAAAATGTTGACGCTGTAGTGATAGACCCTACCAAATACCAAAAAAGCAAACGGGTTTTTATATGATGAAAATATCTAGAACAAAATGACAAGTAAATACATGTTAGGTATTGCTGCAAGATATTTCAATTCAGATAAAAAAAACAAATGACATTCGGGAGTAATATTAACCTTATATACAATATGTATTTATAAAATGTATAAATAACCTTATGAACAATATGTTTATATAAAAATGTATAACTTTTATTTGCTACATTCAGCTCTAACATAAAACACTATTATTTTCTATCTCTATTTAGAAGTATTCCATGTGAAATTATCGAACAAATAATAATGATTGAAACAAAAACAGTCTAAAAGGCGAAAGTCTTTGTATATTGTAATGTATGTGCAACCAGTGTAAAGGGAGAAACCAGTGGCCCTAACAAAGATGTTTTTACCCGCAACATAATGTTTGTGGTTGTCGTTTTCTTTATGTTTAATTGTAGGATATAATTTATCGATTATTGCCTATTTCAAAAAAGTTTTAATTTTATTTTGTGTGCGCTGTTACAGCTTGTTTTCTGTTATGAATCTTAGTCTAGTGTAAAAATGTCGGACGGTTTAATAAACAAGTATCATTTCAATTTTTGTGGACGACTGTCTCGTTGACAATTACATCATACATCATATGTTTATGCTGATGGTATTGCTGTTATGGACGACTCGTGTTTTTTTAAATGAGGTGTCAGTTAAACTTTAAAACAAACACAGATTATTTTATGACGATTGTGTTAGGTGTCTTGATGGAAGAACAATTTAAATGTGTACAAAATACACAAAACTTTTCACTAAACTTGTTGATTCACAGATTAGCGAAGCAATAAATATAAAATGAAAATTAAAAAGTAACAAAAATAGATTTGATTGTTTACTTTGAATCTCTTTCAGAATGAAAATTATTCGAAGGTATCACACTAAAGGCAGTGGTTTAGGGGGTACACAACACCACAATCATTTAAACATTTATCATTTGAAAAGAAAATTTCAGCATCAATGTGATCAAACTCTTTTATAGTAAAATTGCTATATATTTATTGTAATAATTCAAGAGAAAAGTGTGGTTGAAATTTCTTGAATTTTCCTTCAGTCATCAAATTGAATGATTTAATTTAAACATAAAATAAAAGAAAAGAAAAGTAAACGAGTGGAATTATTAAAGTGATGGCCTTGGCTACCCAAATAAAACGCTTCATGAGAACCGATATCCTGAAGTATAATCAACTTACCGCAGAGTTGTGCACGGTTGACAGGAAAAATGGGTAAAATATGACAAAAGTCACTAAACCATTGGTTATTAGTAAACATAATTGCATCGTTAAGAAGATGTATACTAGACACAAAAGAAACGTTACACACCTTAAACTTCATCTTATTGAATTTATACGTTTTTCTAGAAAAATTCAGTCATAAAATTCAATCTTCATGCTATTATGCATTCAAATAAAGCAGTTAAAAAATTCAAACACACAATTAAGTGTTTTTTGTTGAAATGTAAAATTGCAAAACGTGAAACCAGATGTCAAAGATAACGAGAGAGGTAGTTAACAGAATTTTGAAATAAGACAAACATCTACACCCCGTCTTTGGAAAATGCTGAAATTTTGAAGTGTCGCACTTTGTGTTGTAAATTAAAGTTGAATTAAAAATTTTTCATTTTTTGGGACAAAACAACACTTTTTGAAATCTAAAAAAAGAGAAAATGAAATTTCGGTTCTTTGCAGGAATCTTAAGCTTAGATTGAGCTGTCCATTCTTTAAAATTTCAGGTCGATATCTTCACTTTTGAAAAAGGTATGGAGCAAGGAAGTTCAAAGTCCATATTTAATGCGTTAAGCTGTAACGCTTCTTTTTTTTACTAGTATATTATTTTTTTGTAAAAAGTGTTGACAAATAAACTTATACAATCATAAAAAGCTTAACAGTAATAACTACCATATGATACAAAGACCGCTACAGAAATATAAATGTGACCTTTACACAAGATTTCACAAACTTATATGAAAATTAAAAAGATATGGGGAAAAGTCAGAGAGGCCGAACTACAACTACGAGGAAAAAAAGAGGAAATGTACAAATCTATATGACTACACAAAACATGGGTGGAATACCACTCCACGTGCTCTTAATAGCTCTAAAAAATAAAACGTGTATGCGTAAAATAAATTATAATTAGTCCAATCAATGCAGTTACTATGCTTGTGGACATAACATATTGTTTAATACTAAAAAAAAGAAATTTATTGGTATTTGGTGATAAGTTCAGGCATCTTGGTCATAATTTTATGCTGTGTAATGTGTAACAAATTCAGATTATAATAATAATATTCAGTGAAAGGACATCATCTATATAGCGAAACGTAAAAAAAGATTTAGCCCATTTTTTCTCTTTTCTCTTTCCTCTGTAGAACGATGGAATAAATCACACTGCTTAATAAAGGGATTAGGTATTGACAGTTCACTTGGTAACCAAACATATACCCCAACGACACGTACCAAAAAAGAAATCCTTGACAGTCATCAGTCATTTTTTCCTCTTTAAGAATTTCAACTAAAAAAGGAAGAATCCGATCATCCTTCACTTTACTGGATTCCAAAGGATTCACAAATATCCTTAAATAGCAACATTACATTGCAGAGTCTGTCAATTGCTCTACAAAACCTCTTTCCAAAATACGGACAGTTATTCTATCAGCAGTGAAAAACGGTCTTCAGAGTTACTGTTAAACAAGCCATTCTAGAATTGGCAAGAAAAAAATGGGATTGTTAAAATTCCAAAAGATCTGTTAGAATGCCTCCCTGTTTACTACTATTTCACATTCAAAACTCAAAGAAAAATTAAGAGCCTTAGTTCACCCACCTCTGCTCCGGAGCTTGTGCTTCCTGTCAGGAAATTGTTGATAGAGGGTTGCAGCTGGTAGAGGGCGCTGGGCCGAGGGTTTCTCGGGGAAAGATTAGAGTCATGGCTCCGGTAACTTTTCGGTCGCCGTCGTGATTTGGTTGACCGGTGCAAAATATCCATTTCATAGGTGACAATGGATATCGTCCCCCTTGTCGTGACTGCAGATCCGTTCCTGTACCGCGTGTATGGCGCGGTATTAGCGTCAAAAAATAAAAAAGTTCTGCCTAGCCTTAAATATCTATGCCTAGCCTAAAATAAAGTTATGCCTAGGCAAAATTATTTATGCCTAGCCTAAAGTATTTATGCCTAGGCATAAATAAGGTTATGCCTAGGCAAAACTATTTATGCCTATCCTAAAATAATTATGCCTAGACACTATTGTATTAATTGACCAATCAGAACCTGTTTAACAACCACGCTTCGTGAAATATCAAGGGAGATAATTACACACATATACTTGTTAAGGTCTCGTTATACAGTTCCGGGTCAAATGGGCAAGCAGCACCATAGTTCCTAAAAAAGGCCTGCATGAAAAACAATATATATGCAGTGGCAGATATTGCATCATACAAGTAAAAGTAACATGTTAGGGCTTAAATGAAAGCTGAGAAGGTATATTTCACAGAAATGTAAACCACTTATTCCCTGTGAGTATGAATATAAGGTTATAAAGTGAGTGATGTGGTCTGGGAATTTCCCTTTTCCAAAAATGCAAACACATGGGTAAAATATTTGTTGTTATTCAAGCAAATTTAGCAAAAAATTTCAACGATAATCGTACCATTTCTGCATTAGATAAAAAATCTATGGAACAAATGCTTCGCAATGATATATATCATGTGCAGAACTTTACACCTATATGTTCAGACCAAAACTCTGAAAAATGGCCAAAATGCTGAAATTTACATACGATTGCATTATGGCGTCAAAACTGTAGAACGATACCAAATTTATTAAGTTTAACACCAGACAGCAGTAATAACTGAAATAAAAATGTATTAACAAAATTTGCTACAAAGTAACAGAAAAACAGATAAAAAACAATTAATTCCTACTTACACAAGTCTTCTCCAAATAACAATTTTAACAGTAATATGATCCTGCAAACATAATTACTATCATATGTGATTAAAGTTTATTATTCTACCCTGCATAGTGACCCCAATTAAGCACAAAATTTATGTTTGCAAATACATCAGTCGGCTTGGAAAAATGATTTTTGAATAGCTTCAAAAATCAATTTGGGTGAAGATTGGGCATATAGTTAAGTTGTGTACAATAAATTTAATACTTCCTGTCTCTAATGCAGACTCCGAGAGAATGATTTCAATGATTTTGTCAGACTTTAGATCTGAACTGAACACTGAAACAATTTGTTCTCTTTTTATGTACCAAACAAAACAAAAATTTGAATTCTTTAACTAAGCTCTGTCATAATAATTAGAACAAGTAGAGATAGCATGCATGGAGTACAATGTATTCTTAAAATAAATTTGATAGCTTTTATTATTTTTATTATACCATGCAGGTAATAACCTCTACAATTATACAGCTCAATTTTATAATCCTATTATTTCCTTGTGAATTATACTCAGGAAATAAAAACGACTTCCAGTTAATAATCCCCATGTGAACAATTCAAATATTACACAATAGATGTCAAATATTCCTTCAGTAAAACAATTACTGCCCTCTGCATCAGTCCAAAATTAACAACCCAATAGGGTTATTTCCCTCAGAATATAACCCTTATGGGATTGGCAAATTTGGATATTCACCTCACAGACAGTCGTAATTGTATAATATTATTTAATACGTACTTAAATTATGTCAAAAAATGTTGTTCACATGTTACGACCCACCATCTGGAGGCACATTGTTGGGTCATGACCCACCAGTTTCTCTGGCAGGTATGAAATTGGAATCCCAGTGTCTGTCTTTCTGTGAAGATTCATGTCTGGGTCATAACTGCTTTTTCTTTGACGTAGGCATACTGTATTTGGCACAGTCATCACCATGAAATGTTGTGTCATACATTCATGACCTCTATATATGACCTTGAGGTTAAAGTTATCGGTTTTTTAATTGGATTCTTCTCTGAGTCATAACTTTTATATGCATTGATGTTCACTACTAGAAGATGTGGCTTAAAATGATTGGCTCATGTACCAGTACCTTAAAATTCAAGGTTACACACTTTGAAAAACCTGCATGTTGCATTGGTTTCTGCAGGTGGTCTGGGTATCCTTTTTTCGAGTTTTGTTCACAGTATTTTTAGTTTTTGGCTACTTTTATAGGTGATGTCGCATCTAATGTGGTTGTCCTCCAGTTTTGATTGTTAATGTCTGGCAGCAAATATTTTATGCATATTAGGCAAAAACATAAATTAGTGATGATTTATACTAGCTTAATACTAGACTCGTAGCTCAGCAAATTTATTGAATGATTGAATGTTGCTTAACATCCAGTGGCAAATATTTGATGCATATTTAGGACAAGAGCATGTAAATGAATAATGATGAAATAATCCTGCTTTGTACTAGACCGACACGCTTAGCCAGATTTTTAACAGGGTAGCTCACAATAGCAACAGGAAGACATGCCACTTTACCCATTCATTTCATTCTAACTTTGGGCCAACCAGTCTTTACTCTTACTCCTAAATGCTGAGTGCTTAGCCGAGAAGCAGCATATACCTATTTTAATTTCTTTAGTTTGACCTGGACGGGGATCAAACCCATGACCTTCCACACTAGAGGTGAGCATGCTAACCATTACACCACCAAGGCGGTCAGAAAAATTCCTAACATGCTAGCTCATGAAGGGAACATTCTGCAGAAAGATTTGCCACCTTACCTGGACACATTATTCTTCTGAGTCTGGCGAACCAGACATTGTTCCTATTCCTTAATGCTATGTGCTTAACTGAGAAGCAGCAGCAAATAATTTCATTTAGTGTCGTTTTTGCTGTTAAAATTTCACTTAAATAAAGTTTTAAAAGTTTGGACTGAATTATTAACTGTAAAATACAGTGTATTATATTATATCCTACCAAGACATATCATTTATTTTTTTGAAATGCCATTAATAATGACATCACAAATCTGCTCCTGGAGAGAAAAAAATGCCACCAATTTTATGCCATTTTTTTTATTGTCAGTCATTGAGTTAATTATTAAACCGTTGGATATTGTCATTAATTTATTAAAGCTGCAGGCTGAGAGTTAAAGGCTGCAGTAAACTCCACACAGGTTAACCATTTGATTGTCCTGCTTTATAGACACTGCCATCCATAGGCACTTTGGGTTGCTTCTTGTGTTTCTTTTTGATTAGTGCTGGGGAATTTCATGTTTTCTATGTATTGTAATGAAATTGTTTAAACTAGAAATTTACAGAATTTGAGGGTTTTTAAAATTTTCAAGAATCTTGAAATAACTCTTTTAACCTAATCCCCTTGCTGGGTACAGTGTCTGTATTAAAGAAGTGCGGCCCAGATATCAGAAATTGTGCAGAGGTTGGGCCTGCAGACAACAGCATAGCAAGAGCATCTGATAATAATTCTAAACATACTACAGCAAAAAAATGGAAATTTACCCATGTTGAAGAATCAAGCTTTCAGTAACACCACAGAAGTTCATAGAGATAGGTCTTTACTGTTTGTTGATATGACAGATGTAAATGCATGTTCTTGCCATGATTTGGCTGAAATATTGCAACCATGACGTTAAACAATATTCAATCAATTGATTGATCATAAAGAAAGATGAAATTAACAACAAGAAATATAAAGGCACATATAACAGATCACATTCACTTGTAAAATATATTTCAAGTTCACAGAAAAACTGCATGAATTTTATCATCAGCTGTATTGACCACTAACTCCACTGAATCAAAAGCAAGCTAATGAGGAAATGAAAATATGTTTTTGTATGGCACTTTTATAGTACAATGAGCCACAATCTGTTGAATCCTGTCTGTTTTAATAATGAATCTAGTTGGAGAAGAGCATTTTAAGTGTCATCTTCATCCTCATCACCAAATGATAACAGTTTCTTATCATTCACTTTTTTAGAGTTTGATTTCACAGATTTTGGAGTGTCCTTCTTCTTTTTGGATGAGCTTACATTTAAGTCTGTTAATGTTTCACTAGATCTTTTTTCTGGCTTTTTGAATGTTATTTTCCCATCTTCTGGTGGTTCATCTAAAAACATATAAAAGCTTTAAACAAACATTGTAAAAATATTTCTAATAAGAAAAAATCTTTTAAATCTCGATAAACATATTTTCTAAGTGAGTTTTAAAAAACCCAGCGCAGATTTAATACATGATTATTTTATATTACTTGCACCGATAGTTATTTTGCCAAAGTGATCGTCACATACATCTTATTCAAAATATGTGTACATGTAAACATTCCTGATGGGTTTGGGAAATGAAACTAATGAGACTTAGCAGATTAAAAAAAATAGTCCATAGGAGCCATAATTTGTTCAGATTTCACCATGTACCAGACTTGTTTTCACTCAAATTTTATCCTTAGGAATAGGGAGGGATAAAATTTGTGTAAACAGTGAGATCCCTTGGTAAAAATCAAAATAAATTATGGCTGCCATGAAATATTTTGATTCTGATATGGTAATATTTAAAAATACCAGTATACAAAAATGCTGATGATGCACTTTCCGTAAATAATATGTTGACATCATTTTGTGCTAAAATCACATTCGAAGCCATAGTGAATGTAAGTTATAATAACTGGTCATGTTGCAATGGGCAAGTCCTGTTGAAGTTTTCAGAACATCATATAAGAATTAGATCATAATGGATACAAAAACCTTGACTTGGGAAGATCAACAAATACATGTATTAAGGGCCAAATTTAGGTGTATAAATCATTTTTCTGACTGCTAACGGCCAAAAATTCCTATAAGATCGGACAAACTTTACAAATTTCTAGTTACATTCATGCACCAAATGAAATTTACAATTCATGACATAATGAATGCAGATAAGCCAAATATAAAGATAACAATCATGGAATTTTTCAAGTTACACTGGCAACAAATGTAATTTTACTAAATAAATTTCCTGTAATTTGACTCCCAGACAAAATAAAGTAACATCACACAATTCTCCCTGATGTTCCAATGAAAAAGCAGATTCCTATTGTCATGATTTGCACTGACTTGCAAACCTTGGAAAGTTGAGTCAGTAAAATGACTCAGGCATTAAAAGGAAAACAGATGTACATGTATCAACAAAGTTCATGAGAAACTTAATCAGGTTATATAAGGATTTTGTAAAAAGTAGTTGTATTAAAGTATTTTATCTTGACAGTCACCATAAGGCTTTAAACAACGAGTCTAAAGCCAGACAGAGATAGTCCTTAGCAACCAGGTCATATTTGTGTAGATTTTCAACTGTAGATAAAAGATTAAGAAAATATATTGTGCTTAGAATTTCACAAAATAAATATGATATGTCGGTTTTCTACATTTCCAACATTATACCGCTAAAGTTACTGACCAACTGCTTTCCCATCAATGTCTTTTTGTATTGCATCTGCCTCCTCTTCTGTCAAGTCTCCTTTTTTCAGGACAACCACAACTGGTTTTTCATCATCTTTATCTGGCTGGTCATCATCTGCATCAAAATCAGGCATGGTAACTTTCTAGAATAAAAATCATTATTCAAAACTAATTCAATTGGCGGATGCCTGTCTAATGGACAATCATGCCACTTCTCCTATTTTTATAAAATAATACGAAATTGAAAATATAGTGTTTAGTTACATTCTTTTTATCATAAAATATAATTTTTAAATGCACTGTAAATTAAAAATATGCACACAATATTTGTTTTGTGATCTTCTGCAGCATGTTGGAAAAATATGTGTGATATCAAAAAGCAGAAGGAGAAATGAAATGAAATAATTGTTAAGATGCAACCATGACCTATGACCACTCAAACAGTAAAAATGATAAACTACACTTCATGTAAAGACCATAACAACATCATTCATGCATGGCTGAGGGGATTCAGCCATGTTGGTTAAATGTTTGGGCCTTACTCCTAACGAAGCAGTTGCGTTTCAAATATCAAGGACATATAATCACTGGAACATTTTATAAACATTTTTATTTTATAAAACTACATATACAGACGTAAGCACCCAATTTTTATGATTACATTTCCATGGTTCCACAGATCAAAATAAAGAAAGTGTTTAATTTTCTAGAAGCTTAACTTCAAAAACTCAAAATTCAGTTCATTTTTGTACCAACAATGTGGTTTCAGTATCACTATCATAAAGTGTATCACTCTTCGTGGAATTTGTATGATTCTAGGGAGGACTGGTACTTAAAATAAAAAGACACACATTCATTAGTAATTTAACAACTTTTCCTTAAGAGGCATAATCTAAAATTTCACATTGATAAAAGAATACGACTTTGAAAATTGCATTCTGATTCTTTCAGTACATGTATACAAAATATATATATCATTATTCGGTAAAAGTTCCGAAAATTACCCTCCTTTTAATTTCTAATGAAATAGTTAACTATTACCCAAAAAGCAGGCTGTTCCCAAACTGAGCACCAAACTTGGAGAAAAGTTGTGACTTTTTTTGAATGTGGCAGTAAATAACTCAAGTGATGACGATCACACTCCAAAATTTTTTGAATATAAGCTTACCAAAAAATTTACCACCTTTCAGATATATGAACTTGATGAGATCGTGAACTTTCACTTTCAGATTTTTTCATAAAAAAATACTCTTGTATAAGTGACAAATACAAACATGATTAGCAGGTAATCTCTTTATTTACTTTTTAATAATTTGAAATTTTAAAATTTGTGTACCAATTGAAGTAAGTTGTTACAGCAACAGTTGCAAGGAAATCTGTGCACATGTAGCCAAATGCAAAATTTTCTCCTGTAATTATATGCAAAAACAAGAGATATGCTGAAACCGCATTAAAGCCGGATTTTTCAATGTTATAATAATTCTTGCATTGTGCAGTACCTTACATACATATCTATTAATGTTCCAAATATCAATCAATTCTATTTAAAAACATCTGAGTTATTGTCAGAAAACAAAATTTTAACCCAATTCAAGGGGAGATAATTTCGACAATACGCGCAACAGTTCTTGCGTTGTGCAGTACCTTACATATATATCTATTAATGTTCCAAATGTCAATCAATTCCATTCAAAAACATCTG
>JAULBM010313098.1:0-13982 GCA_032357055.1 Geukensia granosissima | reverse complement strand
AAGTTAAAATTCTACGATCACTTGGTGGGTGGCTGTCTCATGGACAATCATGCCACATCTCCTATTTTTATATAAAAGATAAGAGTTTGCACATTCCTTATCCAAAAGACAACAGAATTTTGGGGGAAATTAACTAAATTTGTAACTGTTATATTTTCCAATTATAACACTTCTTATGATAGCAACTGATCTTTTGATCTGGATTTTATATGGTTGCTTATTACTTTTTCAAAAGGTAACAGGTCTTTGAGACACCCACCATCCCAAGTCAAGTGTTCTGGGTCCAATACGATACCCTAAAACCCTTGATTTTTTCATTAAGACAGTCTGACAAAAAGTCTTTCGATTTATAAAAATGAGAAACTGGACTCAACCACAAAAACCACCCAATCAATTGAGTTTTTACTACATTGTGACCTTGACTTGAAAACTTGAATATTTCCAAGAGGTTGAGGTTTTGTAGGATGCAGCATCATTATGATTTCATACTTAATATGAAATATGAAAAGACCTGTCATAAATGAAAACTTTCGATTGATAGTTGTTTGTAAGAGCATCTTTTATTAAATGTTTTACAGATCAAATCTTGTGTAGCACTGGAAGTTGCCATTTTTGTTTATTGTTTAATCAGGAATATGTTAACAAATCTACAGTTTTCTTTGGATGATATTTTAAAACTATGATATCAGTCAAAAATATTTTCTACAATATAAATGAGATCTGTCAAGGGTTTGTGGAGATTCTGGTGGACTGAAAACCCTAGACTTAGAAAAGATGAACGACATCCAGGAAATTTATCAAAGTTGAAATTGACTTATTTTTAAATCTAAAGACCCATAATGGTCATTCTATCCCCTTATATCTTAAATTACAGTGTGGTCATTCCATCCCCTTATATCTTAAATTACAGCGTGGTCATTCTATCCCCTTACATCTTAAATTACAGCGTGGTCATTCAATCCCCTTTTATCTTAAATTACAGCGTGGTCATTCTATCCCCTTTTATCTTAAATTACAGCGTGGTCATTCCATCCCCTTATATCTTAAATTACAGCGTGGTCATTCTATCCCCTTATATCTTAAATTACAGCGTGGTCATTCCATCCCTTATATCTTAAATTACAGCGTGGTCATTCTATCCCCTTATATCTTAAATTAATTGAACATCTGATTAATAATAATCTCTATTAATTATAAATGAGTTCGGCCATCTTGGTTGGCAGATCGGGTGATGTGATTCAGAAAGGAATCCACCTAGTGAACCTTCCACCAAGTTTAGTTTCAAATGAGCAGGCAGTTCCAGATGAAAATTTTTATGAATTTCCATTGGATTCAATGTTAAATTAAGTTAAGCTGTAATGCCCATCTTTGTTGGCAGATGGGATCATTGTATAAAATACTGAAAGTGATCCACCTAGTCATTATTCCACCAAAGTCTGCTCCCAATTGAGCACATAGTTACAGATGAGAAGATTTTTTAATGTAATTCCCATGGATCTAATGTTAAACTAAGTATGGCTGAAGCAGTCAGCTTTGTTGGCAGATGAGGTCATCGGATATTATTCTGAAACGAACTTAATAAGAGACCATTCCATCAAAGGAATTTCTCATACAGTTCTATGTTAGGTTAAAGTCAGTTAAGTTGTAGCTGCCATCTTGTTTAGTGAGTGGGTTCATCTCATACAATTCTAAAAGGAACATACATAGTGACCATTCTACCAGTTTGGTTCAAATTGAGCAAGTAGATCCAGGCGAGAATATTTTTATGAATTACCCATAGGGTCCTTTTTTAACTAAAATCATATGAATTATACATCTTGGTTAGCAGATGGGATAATCACATATAATACAGAAATGGCCCAACCTAGTGACCATTCCATAAAAGTTTGGTTCCAATTCAACAAGAAGTTAAGGACAAGAATATTTTTAATGAATTTCCCATAGGGTCCTATATTAAACTAAGTTCAGTTGTAGCTGCCATCTTGGTTAGCAGTTTGGGACATCAAATATAACTGTATAAAAGGGTCAAATAAGGACCCTTCCACTGAAGTTTCACATCAATTGGCTCAGTTTTTAAGAGAGAATTTTTTTTTTGAAGCCACCAACATTTTTCTATTTCTTTTTTTTTTTTTAGCAGGCATGTTGGTTGGCTGAGCAGGACTCTGAATATGTTTTTGTCAATCCAAGGACCATTCCACCAAAGTTTGCTTTAGAGGTTAAAGATTCAAATGTGTTGACAGATGACTGACTGATGATTGCCACCAAGTGATGAAAAAAGCTCACATGGCCAGGTGAGCTAAAAATAATGGAATTATGGCAGATGTTATTTTAAGAGAAAAGGGACCCAAACCTAACAATTTAAATTGTCAAAATTTATCTATGAAAGGAATTGAAAATACTTATCAATAATGAGACTGACATATTATAATATCCAATACAAAATTAAAACCAGTTCTGTAAAGATATCCTTACTTCAGATATTCACCATTTTGAGTGTTGATGCACAGTTGTTGACCTTCATCTTGTATTTCTGATTCTGTACTGATCTGTGAAAATTTAACAAGATTTGTTCAATTGTTATCATCATCATGATTATTTATTTCTCAATGGTCATAATCAGATGTTTTGTCACTAGTATCCAGTATTTGATAAGTATTTTTCATACATATAAGATGGGATAAACTTATAAGGCCAAGAAAGAATATGTCTGTTTAAGGTAACATTGTAATCAGAAATAGGGAAGGTAGGTAGTCAAAATCATTTTATTTTTTTTCATCATTTTATTTTAACTTGTGCTTGTCCCAAATAGGGATTGAAATTGACTAGGGAAGGCATTTTATGCAAATAAACTAGGATAGGTTGGGTAACTATAAACAGACAAACATTTTTGTTTGACCTGACCTTTTATTGAAGATTAGAAGCCTGGGTGGCCGAGTGGTCTAGGTAGTTGATTTAAACTTACCTGTACTGATTACTGTAGCCTATCACTGATACAGTGTGAGTTTGCACCTGACACAAGCTTTTTTGTGTGTCTCTAACACACAAAAAAGCTTGTGCTAAACTCCCATCACATGTGATAAGGTTTGTCAAGTACCTGGCCAAGGCTGGCTGTTCTACCAGTGTACTTCAGCTTCCTCCACCAGTAAAATTGACCGCTGGGATATGACAAAAGTGTTTTGGAAGGTGGCATTAAACCCCAATCAAACATATTTATTGAAGATCATAAATTCTGGCTTTGGAATACATCAAATGTCTGATGAAAATGTTTGTTGGTGGATGGTGTGATTTGTTGTGGTTTTAGTATTATTAACCAGTCCACTGATCCTTTTTATTTATTTTAATGAATTATAATTTTTTTCAAAAATAATCAATCTTACCTCAGCTGAAGTTTTTGTAGAAATAAATCTTATCTGGTTTGAGTTATAATACTTAGCTAAGGAAGTTCCTGGAAACACAGATGAATGGTTATGTTACCAGTAAGCTTAAAACATGATTCAAAAGTAAAATCTTTTTATTTATTGTAAATCAAGATTTTTTACCATCAAAATAAATTCATGAAATGAAATTCAGAATAGATTCATTTTCACCACTTATATATCCAAAGTGACATCTTTTTAGTTTTTCTTTCGGAAATATAAAGTAACAACCTCTATTGAGGCACGATATAAAATGAAAGTAAAATTAAAATATAAGAATAACCATCTAAACACTTTATCTGAAGACATAAAGGTCTAGATCCCTGAAGATCCATATTCCATTTCAAGCAGAGATGTATGTTTTTGGGATTTTGACTACTAAATATGGTAAATTATCATCCAGTGAGCCAGAATATCAAACTTAATAGGATGTGTGCATGGCGAACAAGCCCAAAGCTTCATATTCTGGGGCCTGGGGATGATATTTAACAATATATTATCATTCAAAAAACATCTACATTATCAAGTTTGTTTTTTTTTAATTCTCAAAACTTTGTTCAAGGAATAACCTGCATCATTATCAATAAGTCTTGATAATTATCTGTGGATACACCTTTGGGTCATCTTATCTGTAACAAAACTGTCTATTCTAAATTTTTAATTACAAATAGATGGCACCAAGATTTTGTTTTACTATTAAAGTATCATCATGTATGAGTCAATAAGGTCTTTTTAGTCAACTGTACTATGTTGTATATAGGTAGAAAAGTAAAGCTTGTTCATACAAAAAAATGAAAATCCATTACATCACAATTAAATCATGTGGTATTTTTATTTAAAATAAAGTATAAATATACAGCAAGCCATCTTTTGCTTTTTTGATAACCATATATGGTAATGCAATTAATGTAATGTTCATCTCGTTCACTAATTGATATGCCTGTGATTTTGTTTGCTGACCAATCATTATAGTCAGTTTTATTCAAATTCATCCAATCAAATTGCTAATAAGTTGTCTTTGTTTTAAGTGATGTGCGCCTCAATTAGTCACTAACGCTTTTGTTTTCTTAAGAGGCAGACATACGTAAATTTCTAAGAAAGTTTGTCAATCTAGTATATAAAGCCAGCTGGATGGAGGAAATGTCTGAAATAAATATCCATCGCTTGGTTACCACTTCAATTTGCAATAAAATCTTACAAAAAATCGGTAGGTAAAGTTTTTGTTTGTTGGTTGTGCTGTTCAAACCTTTTTGAACAAAACTGTTCCTGGATTTTAAAAATATATCAAGAAGTTGGGAAGATGTTATTTTCAAGAGAATTTTTCGTGTGTTCCACAACATTTATTAGAAAAAAAATCTCGTTTGAAGAACATATAAAACTTTATCCAAAAACACCTGAAACAAGTTTTACCAATATGTTCAGCAAGCTGGGAATGGATAATATCAGAATATCAGATGGATTAGTTTACTTGAGAATAAGCTGGTACTATGCATCATATAACTGAAAATGATTGTATACCTAAATTATCTCCCTGTGACTGACCTGACAGTCAGACTGCCTTTAAAATATGTTATGATTATTTTTTGGTGATTGTGAAATAAAATGTATTGGTTGTTTCATAATTACCTTTGCAATACTTTTTTCTGTATATATTTGATGAAATGATACTGGTTAGCTTGGGTTTTAGGTTTTGAAGAAGTCCTCTTTTAACATATTTAAAACACAAATTCCTCATGATGTATACCTGAAAAATCAGAATGGTGAAATATGGTGAATATGGTTCATTATACAGAGCATTAATATTGGAGTGATTCGATAAGTTATATCAAAGGATGGAATTACTGGTAATTTGCACTGTAATATACAGTGAAGTAAATCTAGACAACCTGAATATGTGGTTACAATGTAGCTTTGAATATATGTGACATTACTACATATAAACTATAGAAGTACTTTTATTGTGATCATTATAAAAATTGGAGGTGTGCCACGATTGTCTTTGAGCATGTCACAACACAGCCATCCACCAAATGACAGTCGAATTTAACCTTCTACAAGTCCCATTACGGCCTTCAATAGTGAACCAGATTCCATACCAAGCTGTAAAAGGACCCGAAATACATGTTATGAACATGAAAATCAGCCTAATCTACTGAAAAAATAACAAATACCAATATATGACTAATTAAGGAAGGACATAAGCATTATGCTGATTCATAGTATACTCTAGGTGGGTCTATTATTTCGTAATAATCAGGCTTACCTGTATGTGCTTCTTCTGAAAAAATAATGTCCTAGTAAAAAAGTGTCATGATTTTTTTCATAATTGATTTTCATGTCAAAGATAAAATAACCATGAGAGAAAAAATACTGTTACACAAGCATTACAAGTAAAGCTAGCTTACACAATACTTAACTCCTTGACCTATAACCTTTCACAGTGTACATATATAAATATAAATGTTGTACATGCAACAAATTGCAACTCTACAGGTATATTAAAGTTTTTGAGAAAAACAAAACAGTATAAAATTAGTCCTTTTACATCATGTACATGTCTTATTATGCATAAATTTATCATTTCTTTAATTCACCTTGACCTTCAGACTAAGATTAAAACCGAAATTATATTATTTTATTACAATCATCAAAGCATTCAAACCATTGATATAATCTACAGATTAAAAGTGGAGACCACTTGAGGACCAATATTCTAAGTTTGGTTCCAATTGGCTCAGCAGTCTCAGAGAAGATTTTAAGAATATATTGACATTTTTCATTATTTTTAGTAAACAGGCCACTCTTGGTTTGCAGGCAGTGAGGCTGGATATAATTTTGATAAAAGCAACCAAGGGACCATTCTTTCAAAATTATGTTCCAATTAACTCAAAAGGTTCAGACAAAAAGATTTTAAAAGTCTATTTCCCATAGGCCCTCATGTTAAACTAAGTTCAGATACGGCAGCCATCTTGGTTGGTAGGTAGGGTCCCCAGAAACATTTCTAAAGTACAACCAAAGAACCATTCCAATCATTTTTGGTTCCAATTGGAAATACCGTTTCAGAGGAGATGATTTTAAAAAAAAGCATTCCATTAAAATTTTCCTCATATTAGGCAAGGCACCAACAAGCAGGCTGCCAGGTAAAATTTTAGCAGAAGCCAAAAACTTATGATCATTCCATCAAAGTTTAGTTATTTTGTCTTTCAGTAACGGTGGCCATCTTGGTTAATTGGCAGAGACACTAGTCACTGGATAAAGTTTTGGTAACAAAGTTTTAACCCAATCAGCCAAGCAGATTTGTATGGAAAGATCTATAAATAAATGTGGAAGGATGACAGAGGATGGTGGACAACAAGTGATGAAAAAGGCTCACATGGTCTTTTAGGCCAGGTGAGCAATAAAAATCAATTTACCCTACCAAAGAGACATAGAGCAAGAGAGGCAGTTTCACCAAGAGGCAAACATCGTCCACTATATTATTTATAGTAGCACTGTAAGCATGCACATGCTCATATTAAGATATTTGGTACATGTATTGAATTTGCATGTTAATTTCTTTAATTTAATATACGTAATTGAATTCCCCCACCGCCCAACACTACTTTGACCCCTTTTAGCTCGAAAACGATAGGAGATAGAGAAAATCTGTTGACATACTCCTGAAAGCTCTCATTGGGAGGAATCAAATGTGAAAACCCCATCAAAATCAGAAGAAAAATAAAAATTTCTCATCTCCTGTAAAATCGCATTTTTTTAACCCTTTGACCCCTTTATACAAACAAATTATTGAAGTAACTTTTGTTGCATTTTTCATAAGGAATCATTTGGAAAAAACCCCATCAAAATTGAATCAAAAATAAAATTTTTCCATATTATAACAAATTGAATTCCCCCTCCTCCACTACTTTGACCCTTTTAACTTGAAAATGGTACAAGAAAGAGAAAATCTGTTGACATACTGCTGAAAGCTCTCATTGAGAGGAATCAAATGAAAAAAAAACATCAAAATTGGATGAAAAATAAAAATTTCTCATCTCCTGCAAAATCACCTTTTTTAAACCCTTTGACCCCTTTTTTTAAAGAAAAGGTAAATTTTACAAAAAAAATGCTTGGAGTAAATTTTGTTGCATTTTTCAAAAGAACCCCATCAAAATCAGATGAGAAATTAAAAAGTTTCAAAAATTTGGGCGTGGCCTTTTTTGGACCCCCTTTATCTCAATAACAGTAAAAGATAGGCCATGACGCTTGTAGCCTATTATGTTAAATTTTTCATGAGAAATTCAAAGAAAAACACCCCATCAAAATTGGACAAAAAATAAAAAACTTACATTTGAAAACTGAAAAATCCCCTTTTGGACCCGCCTTTAAAAAACTGTCAAGGCTAGATCACCCAAAATCAAATCCAAACCTCTATTTTATATAGAGTATCATTGTGTTAAAATTTGATATGGATCCAAATAATAGTACTAAAGTTATTGAACAGAAACCTAACTGTCTATTGAACATAACATGTTCAAACAAAATTTTTGTGGTTGTATAAAAATGACTTATATAGATAATTACTGTCTGTAAACCTTACTCCATAGAATGCTTTCAAACCTTTATCTTAGGAACATTTGACTAATTTTTTGTCAAGAAGTAGAACTCATTGAGTCGTCCAATGAAATATTTAAATACTGTCCTCAACAGATACTTTTCTGGCACATAAAAAGTTTTTTTGTTGGGGAATTTCCCATTTTTATTTTTTGTCTTCTAAAATGGTAAATTTTCAAAATGGAATGATATCAACCATTTAATTGTATTATTTTTTGCATCGAGATGAAAAGAAATTTCGCAATTACCTATGGAGTTATATTTTATTCTATGGGCATTCATAAAATTTTGCCAAGAGAGTTATCTCTCTTTTACATTGTAAATCCCATATAGCCTTGTCTCTTGCTCCAGGTCAATTTATAATTTTTAAGAATATAAAAATGAAAATAGTTTCTGTTATCATGGTTTTAAAAGACTCACTAAGATATATCTTTTTGCATAAATTTTTAATTTAAAAGAAAGGATGTGGAATATATGCCAGAATGAAACAATCCACATCTCTTCTGGATTGTGTGCTGCATAATTTTTCCTTAAGATGTTGCCTTTAGTTCACTAGATTTCTGTGTGGCACAAACAAGTTCTTATAGTAATAGTGCCTTGCATTTCTTTCTTTTATCAATCAGATATTGTATACAAAATTTTAAAACACCATTTACTCTTGAAAAAGGCATTTCATTAGCGAGGTTCATAAACATAATCAGTCATACAGTCTGTTTTGTACTTAGTAGAAAATATCATTTCTGTCCCTTAGGCCATTTGACTTGTTTTCAGACTATGCCTAAAATGGTAATTAAAGAAGACTGGTAATAATAATTTTAAAATCTACTCTTCGTCTCCTGATAAGTTACATAAGGAGAGGAATTTTGATCGTAAATATTTGATTGATTAATATAAAAATGCATTAAACGCGTCCAATAAAAAAATGTTTGACTACTTACAGTTGATCGTCAGCTCCAGCACCACAATATTGTACTTAGAACCTCAACTGGCAGACTGGTTTAGATAAAAGCGGGTACCAGTAAAGAAAGTTGTCGTTCACAAATATTTGATTATTAAATGTCTTAAATGAGAACAGTTCATGTTTCACGGTCTGATTTTTAGTCAAAAGCGCATATAATCGAATAAAAACAGTATGACAGGCTTTGTTGATGACCTGACCATTTGCTTAAAGTGACCTGAGGTCATTCTTAAAACGCGTCCCATTTTTATTTCAATTTTTTTGGCAAAATTGTTACACTTTTAAATATATGTCTCGGGGGTAAGTTCTCATTTTTTCTGGTAGGGGTGAGCAGCTGAAAAATTGAAAGCCCACATATTCATATATTGCTACCTGTAAATTCATAAACTAAAGTTGTAAAATCTGCCCTATTTACATATTTTTTATTAACAATACATATTCCTATTTTATATTATTTTCAGAGATGATTTAGCAGAGAATTGATATACAAGGCTATTATCAATATAAACAGATTAAAATACTGGTCTATTTACATATCGACTACCTAATCATATATTGATTTTGAGGAAATCAGCACCAATTCCAGTGGCTCATCCTTATCTGTTACCCGTTACCCTCCCCCTCCCCTCCCCCCGAGGTTATAGTAGTCCTGTGCCTTTTTAATTCAGAGTAGTCTCAGCTGAAATGATGACAGCTATTTTGAGTCATTTCTAAGGTCTAAAGATTCCGAATGGAGAGGGACAGAGACGATAAACTTTTAAAATTAAGCAAAATTTTGTTTGGAAAATGACAATACAGAAATATAAAAATCCGGATAACAGGGGCTTGTGTACAGTGAGTATAAAAGATAGATACTAAGTTGGAAATTCAAACAAAATGTGTAAAACTGAGCATTTTACGAAAACTTATTCCCTTTTAAAACCTCTTTTCTAATTTGAAAATAAAAGCGTTATGAAATTACTAGATTGAACCCATTGAAAGAAAACATAAATACTGAATAAGAACAGGGACGTATATAACAGATACGTCCATGACAAGAAGAATTAATAATATATCGGTTGCAATTTCTATTTGATTATAAAATAAATGACATATATATATAACATGTAACTTCGCGGATCTCATTATTGAGATAACTACATATGTACGTAATGTATGGAAGTGATCTTATCAACAAATATTAAGTGTTCCGAAGTACTTTAGTTATGAAAGTATAAAACAAAAACAAAGAGGCCAAAATCATGGTATAATCACCAAATTTAAATCGTATTTTAACCAACAGACATCAAGTAATAAAAATACGAATTGAAAAATATAGAAAAGTAAGTTCTTTGTCTTTTTCTCAGTGATTATACCATGATCTTAGCTTTTTTTTCCTTTTTTTTAAATCTTATTAGAGCTTCCACAGGCGCTTGGGGCACCGTACCCACCCCCCCCCTCCTATTTTTTATTTTTATTTATTTATTTTTTTTATTTGTGGTGTAAAATTACGTGCTTTTATCTTATATTACAGAATCGAAAAATGCAGCGGGTCGCTTGGTTTCCCATTAAAATACCAAGCAACTCGCATTATTTTTCGATTCTGTTCTGTTATAATAGATAATTGGACGAAATTTTACACCAGAAATTAAAAAAAAATTAGACAAAGTGGAAAAGGGTGGGTCCGGTGCTCCAAGCGCCTGTGGCCCAGGCCTAGGAAAAAAGTAACTGGAACTAGAACAGAGTAAATAATAATCCCAATAAATAATAATTTTAATCCCAGGAAATAAATATCTTGTATCTTGTTTATATGTCCTTTTTGGTCTAGTGGCAGCGTGCTCGTCTTGATAGCGGAAGGTATGATGTTTTCGGTCCTGGCCATCCAGTTATAACCTGGGATTAAAAAGTCTTTTAATCCCAGGTATAACTAAAATCATTAAAATTGGTGTGTGTCGATCCTCAGTCGCAACTCAGCACGTTGCGTCTATCTAATGTATATCAAATGAAATTTGCCACGACTTAAGTCAAAATAAATCGAAAGTTAGGCTATGAGGAATCATTGGAGTTCTAATTTTTTGCCGCAACACATCCTGCAGTTAAAATTTCAGTTTTCGTCAGTACCAAAAAATCATATTACCCTTTTATGTTAAAATTTTGACATTGAAAAAATCTGTCTCAAAATGGCATGTTTTCATATATAAATATCACGCTTCAGTGTTATAGCTAGAAATTAAGTCAACTATAATTTTAAAATTTCATCTTTTATCTATCATAAAACCACTAAAAATAAAATTTCTATCATGTCTTGTAACCCATGACCATGGGTTGATTGCACCCAAAAAATTACTAAGTCGAAAAAATTAACATTACACGCTATAGAGAAATTATTTATTTCAAGTTGAATTGAGTTATTAACTACATCTTTAGTTGCGGCAAAACATTAGAATTCCAAAATAAATAATATGATATGTTTTGAAGTGAAACTTTTGATACAGATTCACTTATGTTGTGGCAAATTTCGTTTGGTGTAGTATAGGAATAAATGCTCGACTGTTTAGAATCAGAAAAATGCATCTGGGTCACAGACACGTGTTTTTTATTAGGGGTACTATCAAAACTTAATTACTCGGTATAGATATAACTGTGGACCTGTAGCCCAGTGGTTGTCGTTGTTTTATCATTTATTGTTATATGTTCACCACTTTTGCTTTAGATTAGGTCGATTGTCGTGTTTTATGTATAGATTCACAATATGTATTTCGGGGCCTTTTACAGCTTCTGTTATGGTGCGGACTCTGGTTCATTGTTGAAGGCCATAATGGGACCTGTAGAAGTTTAAATTCTACTGTCACTTGGTGGGTGGCTGTCTCATGGACAATCCTGCCACATCTCCTATTTTTATATATAGTAACCCCAAATAGAAGAGACAAGTGCATGCATGTGGTCTGGGCAGGGTGACTGTTACTTTATGAGTCAGTATGTAAAAAAATCAGAATTTCCTGTCGCTGTCAATTCTGTTAAAACAAGGACTGAGACAAAAATGAACAATCTTTACAAGTGACCTCCCAAGAACACAGCTCAACAAAGGTCAGTTCATTTGGCTTAGCTAGGGAAATTAACATTTGTTAAATCAGAAATAGAACGAGCAGTGGCATCCATTTTAGTTGACTGATCTGTGAATTGTATGCATTATCCATAGATGTCTCAGTCCTAGTATTCTTTCAGTTCACATGGTCCAACGGTATAAGATTCGACAAATCAGAATTAAGAACTCCAGTGGCAGCCACGCCAGTAGACTCAGTGGAATAATTTTTGTAAATTTAAAAGGAGTCCGTCGTAAATATAGATGCCGCGGTCGAAGTTTCAGTACTTATGCCACAGCAGATCATAGAAATTCCTATGGCGGCCATATAAGTCGACCGATCGGGGTGGTATATGCAAAAGACACAGAAGCCATCCCATAGATGCTAGATGCTTCAAGCCAAGTTTCAGTTCACTGTGTTTAGCGGTTTCTGAGATTATTTTAAATGATTTGATCAACCAGAAAACAGAAACTGATTGTGGTGAGCGATCGAAAAAATATATGCAAATATTATTGAGGCCATTCCATGCGATGATTCATGCCAATTTTCAGTTCATTTGATCTGACGGTTTCAGGGGAGGGAGATTAAGATGTAAAATATTTGACCAATCAGAAACAAGAACTGTCTGAAATGAACATGTTAGTGGACAGCCCAGGTGATATATGCAAATTTTATATAGAATCTATCCAATAAATGCTCAGTCAAGCCAAATTTCAGATCACATCAGGAGACTCATCTCATTCTCAGTCACGTAGCTGTCATCAAAGCAGCAACACGTGCTGCCGAGCAGGAACTTCGACCGTAGTACAACGTGGAGGGATGGAGTAATGACCAACGCCTTATATCGCCCTCGACGCAGTGACCGACTGGCAACCAGCCCTGCTGTAGTGTGTTGAGGTAGGACGCGGCCATGAAAATCTCTCCACAGCGGAAGCGGTCTGCGCTATTCGGCACCGTGGCCCTTGAAAGAGCCGTTGAAACCAGCAAGATACAAAAAGTCATCAAACCGACGCCATTAATATTCAACGACAGTTCATCAAGTCGAGCAAGATAAAACAACTCAACCTTGCCTCCTGACCAAATTATTCCAACAACGTTCCAATGACAAGCTAAACAAATACCTTTAAGTTCCACCAGCGACAGTCCGACTGAGAGCATTAATTTGCTGTGTAGGACGTTAAAAACCATCAACCACCACTTCCTTTGATATACATTACTGCTATTTGATAAGCTATGTTTAAATTTTCTAGGGGTACGGGTACAATTTTCATAAATTTTGGAGTGGAACAACATTTTAGCATAGGTTTCTTGAGCTTATAAGATGCCTTATATATAATACTAATAAAATAAATCGCGTTTATTGTCTAAAAATAATTAAATAATTTGCTGCATTACGAAAACAGATCAAACAGTCATCTCTTTCACAGTAAGCTTTTTCGGCAAGTTTAAGTTTTGATGTATAGAAAACAGATTATCTGTTTTACTTGCATCAGTTTGTACAATTACATGTAAGTGTATTACATACAACCCCACGTCTCTGTTTCCGTCTTGAATGCAGCATTTTATAGTATCAAATGGGAACATGACTTGAACTAGTACTCAGATGTATGTGTAGACAAATTTCTTAAAATGATATTGAAAGGGGGAATCAGAATTCTCTCAAAACCAGTCACTATAAAAAACAAGAACCTCTGATATAATAAGAAGAATATTCGACAAAGCCGGTTCTGATAATTTGAAAAGCCTTAGACTTTGCAGTTTGAAAATGGAGGGTTTCTTATTGTCGAGTGTCGAGTTGCGAGTTGAAAAAGTCGAGTTGCGAGTTAGAATTGTCGAGTTGCGAGTTAGAATTGTCGAGTTGCGAGTTGAAAAAGTCGAGTTGCGAGTTAGAATTGTCGAGTTGCGAGTTGAAAAAGTCGAGTTGCGAGTTGAAATTGTCGAGTTGCGAGTTGA
>JAULBM010313087.1:0-13983 GCA_032357055.1 Geukensia granosissima | reverse complement strand
TTGGCCATGGTCTTGTCTGTCCTCGACTTAACGATTTCTGTCTGCCCCTTTGGTATCTTCGAATTCCTTTTAGAAGGTGAGCTGTAATCGAACATTCAACATATAGTATCGGTCTTTTCACAGACAACCGACACCAAACAAAGTCAGATTAGATTTATATTTTGACCACCCTGAGTTTGTATATGAGAGCTGTAAAACGGATTGACTACAAACAGAAAAATGAGTTACATCATTTGAAGAAGATGAAACATACATTATATGTTCTAAAATAATTCCAGCACAAAGAGCTTGTAAATGCCTTAAACGTATTAAGAGTGATATGAAACTGCACTGGTCCATTCCGAAGAAAACATGAAAGTCCGCTCATGAAAGGAAAAACTTTAAAATTTTCCATTAGTAGGGAAAGAACTTTTACAACAAAATCACATGAACAAGTGTTGATTTAGATATGCCGTTTGAATATTAGTCAGAGTTTCGTTGGGTAGACCGTTTAGATGGGATGATTTGTACATAATCCAGGACAAACGAAATTGACTTGTCAAGAATTGAGGTCAACTGCTAAAATATTTAAGCGCTAGAACTATCCCGGATATAGAGTATGGTAAGAAGTCACGAGATCTTATTTGATGTCGATTGGCTGGTGCATCGTAAACTTCATGTATAAGCTATTATATAAACTTCCAAAATGAGGATAACTTCTCATGTATAAATCACACCTTCACAATGGAATTATTTTTAGAACATATAATTTATGTTTCATCTTCTTCGAATGATGTAAAGTTTCATCTGCTTCAAATGATGTAACTCATTTTTCTGTTTGTAGTCAATCCGTTATACAGCTCTCATATACAAACTCAGGGTGGTCAAAATATAAATCTAATCTGACTTTGTTTGGTGTTTGTCGTCTGTGAAAAGACCGATACTATATGTTGAATGTTCGATTACAGCTCACCTTCTAAATATTGCATCTGTCTGTTCAGAGAAGATATCCATAAAACAAAGTCAGATAACATATAATATAACAGTGACCAAATATTAGTCTGTTTGCCTGAAATAAGTTTAATCTAATATGAAATAATTCTTATTTTTATATCTATTTCAAGCTGATATCTGCTGAACCCTCCGTTAATCATAAATTTTTGGTTGATGCCTTTAAACGTAGTAATGTTTTGCAAAATTGTAAAAAAATGTCGTTTTTCCTAAATCCCATTTATTGAAGAGATCTAACTGACATTTAATTGACAAATTGTATCTATAGAATACCAAACGAAATTTGCCACAACAAAAGTGAACCTCTATCAAAAGTTTTACAATGAAATATGTCATATTATATATCGTTGGAATTCTAATTTTTTGCCGCAGCTAATGCTGTAGTTAAAAATTCATTATATCTTAAAATTAAAAATTTCCTTATAAGGTGTTCTGTAAATTTTTTTGACTTTGTAAATTAACTCCATTTTGGGGGTTCAATCAACCAATGTTCTTGGGTAACAAGCCATGAGAAAATTTTTATATTTTAGAGTTTTATGACAGATAAAAGATAAAATTTTAAGAAGATAATTGAATTATATTCTAGCTATAACACTGAAATCCCAAATTTATCTATGAAAACATGCAATTTTGAAACAGATGTTTTCAATGTCAAAATTTTAACATAGAGGTGTAATGGAAAATTTTTTTGTGGTGAAGAAAATTGAAATTTTAAATGCAGAATGAGTTGCAGCAAATAATTAGAAATCCAATGATATATAGCATGATATACTTCATAGATGTACTTTCAATATATTTTGACTTAAGTCGTGGCAAATTTCATTTGGTGTAATTAAGTGTGCAATATCGCTAATGTTCATTATTATCGCCTTTTTAACGCAGGTTTGCATTGCTGCTGATATTCGAAAACATATATACATATTCAATTTATTACATATTAATTGACCTACATTTATTAATAGATTGAAGTGGAGTTTCTTGGTGAGTATCTATATTATTGGGACAGAAAAATGTCTTTAGTTTGTTAATTATCCAGTATTCAATGTTATAATATAACAAAGTTAAAGTCCAAGTGGACCTAAACCGAGGTTTACTTGGAATACTAATATTGCTTTGGAATAGTGATGTAACTGGTGTTGAAACTGAAACTTTTAGAATTTTAAAGATGCTATACCAACTTCCACGCAAGGGGAAAAGTTCGCTTCTCTCTCAATTTACCCTTGCATTCAGCGCTTCATACGTCGTTGACGTGACGAAAAACATTGAATCTTGACGTCAAAGAATTTAAATCTCTCATGACGTTTATTTAATACAGAAGTCAAAAGTAAAGAAATATTTTGTTTGAAACTAAATAATTGAAAGTGGTAATAAAGAAAAGTATGAAGAAAAATGATAATTTACTAAAATTTTTGAAATAAACAAGTTGCTATTTTGTTGCGGATGACTACTAAATGCATGATCTCGCTATTGTGAGCATGGCTGAATTCAGAGACGAACTCATGTTAGGTTGGTCCCCGCCGTAATATTCAGTATGAGCTACGTCTTTCGAAGTATGAGCTACGTCATTCGAAGTATACGTTCCCCGAACCAGAATATACTCATGTATGAGTATTCATACATCGAAGCGTCTCTGCGACGGAGATTGATGCTTTACCTTAAAATTATTATCTTGATAAAGATTTAAATATTATTGGGCGTAAATTTTATTTTCATCATCATGTGAAATTTTGTTTTTATATTCAGTTCTAAAAAATAGCTTTTATGTATATGTTTTAATCAAAATTCCTAGGAAATCAATTGTATTATTTGGACAATATTCGATTTAATTCATCCTGTTTTAAAAACCATATGGCGTCTACCTTTGTCTAGAATAAGTTCTCGAGTAATGTTAATTGATCCATTATTATGCATTTAAAGCATTTTATAAACAACAAAATGATTTTACTGAAATAGTGAAAAAATAACAGTGACTCTTCCTAGGAAATGTTTATTCATGAAAACAATATAAGTTTTAATGTCATAAAACTTTATAAAATAACAAACAATTCGTACAGTCTATATTCGTATAATTTATCTTAATAAATTTACGTTTTTGCTGGCAAGAAAAATGCGTACGAAGATGCAGAATTAAGTGAATACTCAAATTTTCCCTTTTCCGATTAACAAAAAACTCTATATCTATCACTTTACTTCGTTAGTATGGCCATAAATGCTGACTTTCGAAAAATCAGGAGAAATCCCATCCACAATTTGATGATTATTTAAGGAATGGTCGTTGGAGATTTATTGCGAGCATATGCTACAGATATGCTTTACTTAACGTGTATTTATTTAAAGAAATTCCGTTGCTATATTGGATATTTTCGTTGTTTATTTACGACGCTGTTAATTTTACATTGTTTTTTGTTTGTCCACAATTTAAGGTGATAAATTCGATCAGATGAATATTTGTTCCAATTGTCCTTGAGATGTTTTGTTATTTTCGGTCGTGTTCTTACTGATTTGTGCAGAGCTTTTTCCAGTTTAATACAACGAGTGAAGTATAACTTTGTTGAAGGCATTTTGGAGATAACTAGATTAAAAAAACTTTCTTTTTTATTCAATGTACTAACAGTTTCAACTCCTGAGAACATAAAGATCTATTTATAATAAATTTAGGGATTTTTAACGAAATAACGTCTCATAAGTACCTAACTGTAACGTTAATGCTCAGATGTTCAGTGATTAAATGGGAGAATATGTAAAAGATGCCAGAAAGACACGATCCACATCTTACACACATTTCAAACAAAATATTCAAAAGACAAATTTAACTGCATGTAAGCCGCTTTTATCAGACACGTAAGGAAGAAAGATCAGTAACAATGTATGATTTTCTAGTTACATTCATGAACCAGATGAAGTAATCCTTTTGTGACGTAATGAATGCAAATAAGCCTGATACCAAAAGATTCTACGTTTAGACTTTAGTTGTATCTTAATAATAAATGGTTAAGCAGATATGTTGTTTCATATTTTACACGCTTTATAACTTTTTTTCTGCTAAAACACTCTTTTGATACGTCTACCCATAGTAACCATGATATTTGTCAATAACTTTTTTTTGTCTTATCCAGAAACACCCGTCGACAACCCAGAGGAAAATGAAGGTATGTTTAAGAAATCATATCTAAAATGTGTACATGAGATAAAAAAAGAGATACTTAAAAAAATAAACAAAAAAGTTACTAGCACAAACAAAAAACTATGATTATTCTTTTAAAATTTAAAATTTGAAAGAAATAATATGGAATATATGACGTTGATTTTTGTTTATATGAATAAAGTTCAATAAACCTGCAACAATTATGTATACGGATCTGAAAAAATTAACTTAAATTCTTCATACACTTTTATTTCCATTTGCATTACGGAAAGTGAATTGGTTTTAAAGACAAAACCAAAAAATATACTTTTTTAACAAGGGCAAAATATCTATTACAGGATTTTTCGAAGGAGACATCGAGCTGGACGAGGAGGTTTGTCAGCAGATATTATTCTAAGAGCTATTCTACTAAGAGTAGGGGAAAAATAGATTTCATTTCGATGATTACTAAAACACGGAAACATGCATTTGTACATATATATGTATATGAAGCCTTCAGTTGAATGACAGATATTGCCAAGGAAAACTTATAAGAAGTTTTTTTAAAATAAAATATGACACAATAATGACGAATAGAACAGAAAAAAAAATTCAAAACTACCAAAGGAAGAGGCAGAAATCGAAAAGTCATTAAACAGACAGGACCATGGCCGAAAAAATGAAATTAAAAAGCAATCATGGTACACACAACACTGCTCTGAAATTTAAAGCTGGAGTAACAAGAACCCAAAAAAGAACTAGAGTGAGTCCAGGTGCTCCGGAAGGGTAAGCAACTAGTAACTCCAGCTCCACAAGTGTCCTCAGGCGTAATGCTCAGTAGACAAATCAGGCGTTAAGTCAGAACTTGTATAGGAACAATCAGGTTTTTTTTTTACAAATTACAAAAAGATATATTTCAACTATGACCGCTCATCAAATAGTTTCCTAAGATGAAGTTTTCCATTTCTTAATGATTTGGCAAATTGTACTATTTTTGTCTGCGAAAAAGTTTCGAATCAGACGCCAGACATTTTGATTTCTTGAAAAGACAAAGAAAACCATTTAGGCAAGGATTTTGCTCCCTTAGCTGAAAAGAATTTTTTCCTAATGCAAAAATTATATCAGATGTATATTTTTTAAATGTTCGGCTAGATTTTTTTCTCAATGTTGAAATAAGCAAGATAATTTTTCCACTATCGAAAAGATATAAATCAGGAGTGATAGCAACAGCAAAGCATTCGAGGAGTCTCAACATTGCCCAGAAAAACCACAAATAGCAATCTAATTAGGAATTGTTAAGTTGGCATTTGAAAAATCTTCGATTTTGACATAAAAGCAATATTATTATAACTTTTATTTTTCAAAGAGACAAGAAAGTCAGAATTATGACTTTCGTTACATTATATGCTATAGATAGTAAATTGATTATGAAAAAAAGTTTATCCTTGTAAAACAATGTTGAATTTAATGACATTGTGAGTACCATAGTGGAGCCTTTTTCAAATATTATACTGATACCTGGACAGACAGTTCGACTGAAATACAGTCAAATAATGAAGATAATGGTATACATTCCAAAATCTTTCCTTTAAATGACACACAATTCACTTACCGTAAAATTGACGGGTTCTAAACAGGAATATGTTGAACTGGCATGTACTCCTTATAGCTGCTTATTTTTTGTTGTTGTAATTTTTAGACTAGAAATGCCGTGAATACCCATTACTACCGTAGTGCTCTATGGCCAAATGGTATTGTTCCATATGAAATTGCTTCAAGCTATCGTAAGTTTTCTTTACATAGTCTATGTTCGTCATGAATGATAACAAGGTACTCCATGTAAAAAGAGAAGTTCGTGTAAAATAATGTATAATATGAACTGAATATATTTTTCATAATAAATAATAATTGTTTTTTTTTATAATTATAAGAGTGTTCTCCGATCGATATATGACATCGAATGCACCGAATATGTGTGGTTAAAAAGGACACAACTCATAACCAGCTGCATTACATTATATTCCATAGCGTGTGGAGATGGGTTTTTTATGTTTTAAGCATATATAAATACCCCTTTCTGAACAGATAGTCCATGATTCACTTAAAATTACAAATAATAATTCAATAAAGATAAATGAATCAGCGAAAAATTCACACAAATAGTTTCCAACGATCCTTTCCGAACCGCTATTAGTCTTATAGGGTAAAGGGGAATACCTTAAGGGATTATAACCTCTATGCTGTGAAAGTGAACAGCCTGTTTTTTGTGACTCTGCATCTTAACAGGAAAGATACGTCTAAATCTTCATCTGTTAAACGGATACTCCATACCGCTCGATAAGATTCTGGTGTCGACCATAACGTTTCTGGAGAGATGATTTCTTCTTAAGAGCAACATATTCCTGTTTGTGTGTCAATGCCTTAGACCATTCCAGAAAATCGTTAGAATTGCATTCATTTTTGCCATTAAAAAGAATTATTTTCAAGACGAATAAATGAAGTGCCATCGTTCATGAAGAATAAAAGGATAACATATTGCTGTTTTTAATATTTCTTGTTTCTTGTTTTATCAAGGAAAATCATATATCTAACTTAAATGACATAACTTAGAATGTCGCATAGCTACTTCAATTATGTTAAACGTGGAATTGGCAAATCTTTAAAGAAACATATTTTTATCCATGGACTTATTTTTAATTATTAACAGCAACCACTGTTAGAGATACCTACTTACAAGCTATGAAAGAGATTGAAGAAGACACAAAAGTTCATGGCAAAACTTGTGTAAAATTTGTACCAAAGACCAGTGCTCATCATGATTACATTCACATTGAACCACAAAAAGGGTGAGAATGCATGGTACATAACACAAACATGCTTTTCTGTTAGTAATACGTAAAAATGTTTGATTCTTCATTTTTGTGTCTGCTTTATATTTTATATCCTGATTTTATCAATAACAGCGCAAGGAACCAACGAAATTAAAACATGGATTTTTTTAAAGTTTCCCTGCTGAATCCAGGTTTAACAGTTAAAAGCAAACCTGGCAATCTTTGAAAAAAAATTGCAGGCCCTAAATCAGATGGTCGGTGCCTAAAAACAAACCTTCAAGGCAGTCGATACTGTTACAATCTATGTTAAGTCTATGTGTAATAATTAACATCATTTCACATTTTCAGTTGTCATTCACCAGTTGGTCATCACTCGGGAAGGGGTCTGGTTTCCTTAGGACACGGATGTGAACGAAAGGGAACAGCAATGCACGAATTCTTGCACGTACTTGGATTCTGGCACGAACAAAACAGATATGACAGAGATACCTATGTAACAATTAATTTAAGCAATGTTCCGACAGGTAATTTGGTCTAATTTACTTATGAATCAGTTGTTTACAGAATAATGTGAGCAGAACAGCAAATTAATCGAATTTCTTAATGGTTAATATTAGTAATCCTCACACCTGTAAACCGTCTAGAAAACATTTTAACAGAAGAACACACATTAACAACTGTACGTACATTTTTGCGATTAACAAACAATGTTTGTTTTGTTTTGAAATGAAACATATAAAAATTGACTTCGAATACGATGAAACAGAGAATCAAAATATAACAGTTAGGCATTAATAGCCGTATTTCTACAGTCTCAACGAGTTTATCTGCTATCTCGATATTGCTGCAATTTAAAGATAAACATTCGCGACTGAAACTATAACTATAAATTAAAGACTGACAATATGATATTCAAAAACTTTTCGTATAAATAGGTAATTATTCAAGAAGTTGATCAAAGTGACTTCTCATAATTTTCCATTTTCACTGAAAAATCCTGTCTGGTCACCAGAGAAGTTTTGCGGATATGGGAAGTCCTCTGGTTAGGGCTGCCAGATCATAATACGGAAAACATGGTTGTGGACCATAGTGGGTGACGTGTGTGGAGAATACCACTCTTCATGCACTTTAAACATTTCTTTTGTAGATTTCGAAAAAGAGAAGGCCGCTACAAAAGCCTAACTTTTACGTCCCTACATATCCCTCCTCATATTCCAATGGCAGTCGTTGCCCTGTTGTGTCAAACCCAACCTCACTTTTCGTTATTTTGATAATTGTTGAACTTGTTCTAGTCCTAAATATGCATGAAACATTTGTCACTTGACTTTAATTAATCAACAGTCAATAACTCCAAATACTGTCACATATAAAAAAAAAATCAGTAATTTCTTATAGTTAATCAAACTTGATATATTTTAGCACAACACAAAGACTTTACAATTCACACAACACACGATATGCAAACATTCGGAGAGCCGTATGACTTTGGCTCCATCATGCATTATGGAGCGTACTCGTTCGCAATTGACAAATCAAAACCCACAATCATTCCCAAAATGACACCAGATGGCATAATGGGACAAAGACTGGCTCTGTCAAGAAAGGACGTAGACAAGATTCAGAAACTGTATAGCTGTGGATCAGGTAATTTTTTCATGTTTAAAAAAATTGCTGTGATGATGGGTAATGTGTTCTATGTAAAGGATGTAAATTGTACCAAGATATTGACCGATTTTGGCATGGAGAACGCATTTGAAATATAGTGATGTAGAGCGAACAAAACAAAAAACTAGAGACTAGATACTCAAACATCCTGAATTCCAAGCTCATTTGCCTCATATTGCATATCATCCTTGACTCCTTTTATTGTGTTCATGGTAAATGCCATTATCGCATCACAGTTCTTTTAGTTTTTTTATGAAATTGTGTAAATTTTGTGGATTATGTCGAGTAACAATGATATGCAAAACATTTCACCTATTGCAAAGTATGTTTTTTTATCACGGTGGACTAGTGTATAATTTCCTACAGAATATTTGAATTAAAATCCTTTGTGGGAGGAGACAAGCAATTGGCTCCAAATTTCAACTTAAGATGGGATGTCGCAAACGATTATGTTCTGGATATATAAGTCCTTAATAAAAGCGCAATATAGATTAGTTCTCTATATAAAAAGCCCTCGAAAGCATGATATGTGCATTTTGTCATAACAAATAAGGTTCCAAGTAAAGAGTTTAGTTTTAAAACAAATTTTTCATATTTTTGACCCCTTAAAATAAAGCGCACTTAATCCGATCAACCTTTATTGTTGGGATATTTTTATGTATTTTGACATGGTACAAAAAAAATGAGAATTGTGCTTTGTTTCGCATATGTTGTTAACATATGTAATTTGTGGGTCGCGTCTTTCTTGCATATTTTCCATAATCTTTCATTAAATAAACAGCAAATCTCGAGAGCGAGTAGCACACGAATGATCCGCCATGAATTGCAGGTATGGGGTATTCGAATTTAATAATACTTGTCAATTTATGTTAGTTTGGTTATATTAACATTATTAACCCGACAAATCATAAGGGGCTATATGTTTCAAAATATTTTCAATATAAAGACGTGTTGTTGCTTGTATCGAACCTTTGTTGATGACGTCGATTGAACGCCAAGGGTGATTTCTGCAATTAATTTAAGTAAGAATATTGAATTCGATATCACCCGGAAAACTCGGTATTTTACTGCTTTTAATGCAATAGTCTTTATTATACAATAGACAAGTTTACTAATATTGAATAAATATGGTGAATTGTATATGCTGTATGTACATTTTAAGGGGTACCCTCTCATAATTAGCATGAGAACCAAAACATAGGAATTCCGAGATACAATTAAGATATAGTAAGCCAAATTTGACGGTATTCACGACTACTAGTAGACACCGGTACTTGTTGCTGAACAATAACTTCTGCCAGCCCAATAATCCGCTGCACTAACAGATTTCTGTGAAACAACATAAATTCTAGCCCAAAGTATAAACTTCTCAAAATTAAACTAAATCGAAATAGGAAGCCAAATACGACGAAAGAACCACTACGTACCGCAGGATCTCCGTATTTTCAGTGCTTTAGAATTTAAACCAATGCAGCAAATTTCTGTAAAACACTGTTTAAAAATATCATGTCAGACAAACCCGACAACTGGCCTGGTGAATACCCTTTGGGTTCTTCTGTCCGCTAGCAGAGGCATTTAATTAGTGGTTATAAAATACAAGTTTTCCCATGTTGTATAAACATGCTGAATTTAGACATGCTATACGTGCATTTTAAGGGGTACTATACAGTCCGCCAAAAGTTAAGCATCACCAAAGTATTTTCCATTATATTTTTCTAATAAGGCAATTAAGTTAACATTTAATACATGTTCATGAAATTGACCATGTCATAGCCTGAATGAATTACGGGTCGATCTTATCGCCGAATGGCAGAAGTTTCCACAGTATAGGCTTCGGCGTTTGGTCAGGGGAATGAGGAGCGTGTTGAACATTTATACCGGAATTGCGGAGGTTATACCACAGTTTATGTTCTCATAATTCATCTAAATAAAAGTTATACTTGTATCATTTTGAAAAGAGTGTAAAAAAGATCTCAAAGTGAAAATCGTCTTTTGTTTTATTGATTTTTCACCCTTTTTTCATTTTATCAATATATACCCTAAATGTCCTTTGTCAATTCGGATCACTGATTTAATAAAGGTCGTCGATTCATGTTTAATAAAGAAATAAAGGTTTACCAGCAAATTATAAGTCTAAACAATTTTTTGTCTGTCCAAAAAATAAATATTATCAAAACCAAGGGTCACGCTTAACTTTTGGTGGACTGTATATATCATCAGTAGCATTAGAACCAAAACATAAGTCGTCCGAAATAGTGAAAGAAGTACTCAATTCAAAGAAATCAAAAAATGATCCGAAGATATGAACAACTGTAAGTTCAACACGTTTCGAATCCGTATTTTCAGTGCACTAGTATTAAAACCAATGCAGCAAATTTTTGTAATACATTGTTTGTTAAAAATCATGTCAGACCAGTCAATTAACTGGGCTGGTGAATACCCTAGGTGACGCTAGGTCCACAAGCAGAGGCATCTACCCAGTTGTTTCAAAATTACTATATCATTTAAGTTGTCTAATATGTATGTGAGCATTGTACGGTATGGCAAAATTACTATTTTATTATAGTACTATGATAGCTGTAACATCGATTGTGACTAAACCCCGGCTTTGATTACTGAGTAACACGACGGGTGTCACTAGTGGAGCAGGAGTTGCTAACCCTTCCGAAGCACCTGAACTCATCCTGGTTTTTGTAGGATTCGTGTTACTCCAGCATTAGTTTTCAGTGAAGCGTTGTGTTTTGTATGTTTGTCTTTCGTTTCATTTTGTTAATGGTCTTGTCTGTCTTCCTACTTAAAGATTTCTGTCTGCCTCTTTGGTATCTTCGATTTCCTTTTCATATATTTATAATTATTTAATGGATTAGATGCAACTGTAAGTATATACATTATGACGTCAAACAATGTTTGTAAAAAAAAAGAATTAACATTTACGGTAAAAGAAGAGTTATTCTCGGAATATTATGCCCGCCTTGTTTTTATAAGTTTTTTCGTTTAAATCTATTCATACATTCCAATATTTAATTTAGTTGTTTTTTTTGCTACTATCAAGCATTATAATTAACACATTTTCATGATATTTTAATGTTACTATGCAGAATACACAAAGATCATTAAATACATCGAATAAGTAAAAGTGATTTGTTAATTATTATTTAAACAAAAATGTAGATTTTTTATCAAAGATGTATTTTCGCTATTCATTTTATTTGAAAGCAAAGTTCATCTACACAAAGATTTTACTATGAAATCGACTCGTTTCTTACATAGCGGTTAACCTCATTGAATAAAAGAGACTAAAAGGGTTTTTCATAGAATGTTTTTCTTTTTACTACTAAGCTAAATTAGTCAGCCACACATGCACCATGACCAAATTTTTACCATAAAGGAGACATACGGGTTTGGAGAATGATCACATCAGTTTTTAAAACATATTACATGTATTTCTTATCTGATTTTGATGGGGTTTTTCCATTTTTGATAGTTTTTTAATAATTTCTCAAGAGAAAATAAACAAAAGTTACTCGAAGCGAAAAAAAATATCAGAAAATATTTTATTGAAAATCGATGCATTTGTTTATATTCTACAGCATTTAAACTAGGAAAAAAGGCTTTGAAACGTAATGTGCTTAGTATTTTTCGCTGCCATAAAATTTGGTTTCTTATTTTGTTTCCTATTTCCTATTGTAATATTTGCTAGCCGGATGTTTGAATACTTAAGTTCAAATACTTTAATACAGAGCTTTATTCGGTGAAAAGGGAAAAATTAGCTATATCCTTTGTTTTCCCGTTCCGCTATATAGATGATGCCCTTTCATTACATAACTCTAAATTTAGTGACTATATTTACCCCATAGAATTTGAAATCAACGATTCTTCAGAAACAGAAAGGTCTGCTTAATACCTTAGATTTACATCTAGAAATTGGCAGTAAGGGCGTCCTAGGAATAAACTTCCTACAAGAGAGATTACTTTGATTTTCCATTGTAAACGTTCCGTTCATGGTTAGCAACATTCCAGCTGCACCTGCGTAGGAAGTTCATATTTCTCAGTCTATACGCATATCCATGACTTTTGCTTCATATCAGGATTTTATTGATTGCAGCTGAAGAGATAGCTACTGAGCCAGGGATTTTTATGGAAAGAAAAGTGGCGTCACTCCGGAAAATTTTCGGATGCCATCATGTTTTGGTAGATCGGTATATTTCACAAATGACAATGAAATATGCACTCTTTCCACTCTCATAACTACAAACCCGTTCCTTTACAAGTTGGGACTAACATCGATTTTGACTATACAATGGCTTTGTCTACTGAGTAGCACAACGGGTGCCACTAGTGGAGCAGAAGTTGCTTACCTTTCCGGAGCACCTCAACTCATCCTGGTTTTGTAGGGTTCGTCTTACTCCAGCATTAGTTTTCAGTGTTCAAATTCAAATTCATGTTCTTTATCAGTAAAGAAAGCACCATTTGGAATATATATTATATAATGATGAGAAGACTAGCTAGAACAAACACATAAGATCATGAAGAAATAAAGAAGATAAAGAAAATCAATAATTTTCAGTTATACCAGAGGTAAGCACTGCTGTTTATGAATGGGACATTAAATTCGTGACTTTACCTATAGATCTCTTGACGACATGCAAGTCGCTTAATTATTTGCGAGATTTATTCTCGAGATAATCGTCAATCAAATAAAATACAGTTTATCTAAGATATCATGATTCTCCGGTGATATCTCTTTTTAATTTAAAAAGGCCCGAAATTGATTGTTTAACTTTCTTGATTGCAAAAAATACAATTATCAATAGCTATCGATGTACATGTAAGATTCCTTATTTTCCAAAAGTCCAAGTCGACCCCTTTTATAACGACATTCTTAACAACAGAATCCCTCCTTATAAGAGCATAGCAGTATAACAATTTATCATTTTCCATAATATTTTGATTCTTTATAACAGGAAATTCAGTTTAACATCACAATTGTCAGGGAAAAAATGTGGTTGTCTTTTGTACTTCAGAACTAAATGGCAATGATGCGTGGAGTATCTAGCTGATATTATAACAGCTGGTCTAAATGTTGTTAACATGTTGTTTCCAAACATTTTGATATTACGTTTTCAGATTACATTTGTTATAGCAAACCGATAATGATGTGACACATGGAGAAACTACGCAGCATAGTTAAGGAACCGTCCGGTGCTTTTTCCGGCCGTTCGTCTCTAAAACGTCGGTTCTTAGTCGAATCCTACATCTGACGTAATTCTCGCCCTTTCATTGGTTATTAACGTTAGGAGAAAATGAAAACGTAGAAACTCAATTTATTGTTAATTTATCAGTGATTGCGTAAGGAAAAGTTCATTAGATTTT
>JAULBM010313076.1:0-13983 GCA_032357055.1 Geukensia granosissima | reverse complement strand
AAAAAATCTCTTAGTGAAGAAGAAAATATTTTGCACTAAAAATGACGACATACCTAGATATATTTTCAGTAAAAAGTATTCCATTCAAATCCCATTTTAAAATCTTCAAAATTGTAAAAAGACGATATCTGGAGTGAGCTGCGCTGACAGTAAGTTGTCAGAGACATATAATACTCATTATATGATCAGCTTATTCTTTTGAGTAGGACTTTCTTTTTGTACTACTTTTTTCCGGTATATATTTCATGAAAATAGGACTCTTTCCAATTCACTTAGAATTATCACTCTTGATATAAAACTACAGATATCAGTTCTATTTGATCCTATGGGAGTAACAAAAATCCTTTTGTATATTGTGCCAATAAACAACTTCACCTGTGCAACTGATTAACAAAATAACGGCCTGAGGGTAATATCACATCCTGTCATTAATTGGTAGGATTTAATGCGGTCTAAAGGTAAATTTCCTGATTATAAAATGACCCATTTACAGTAATGAAGAATCACAGTAGTTAAAAATCAGGGGAAGTAATTATGGCACAGTTGAAAATAGGTCGATTCCTGCTTTTAATAACACAGGATGCATCTGTAATTTGTATGATTTTTGTAATAGTTATCTCACATGCAGGACAGTGTCTCAATAAATTTTAAATTTCCCCTTTACATTAACATCAATATACTGTCCCATATGAAAGACAACTTCTACAAATCCAAAGATTTTAAAAGACAGAATTTTCTGTTGTGAACACAATTTTAATATAAGAAAGTTGAAGCCAATGATAACAGAGGGAGGAAGAATTTTCAGCAAGTTGCAAAATCTGAGCATCTTCTACATTCCGACTATGGCATGAATTAAGAAGTCATGGCAGTAATCTTGTGGAAAGAGATTCCTGCATTCAATCATAATAACTTGGCCATTAATTTTAGCTTAGGTAGAATGGCATAATTTACTTTAGGACTACAAGGTAATTTCTTATGGAAAAGGGTGGATCCTGGGTTTGATTTGGTTATGGTAAGGGATTTGAAGAAGGGTGGTTAATATGAGTAGTGTTATGTCCCATTGAACATCTATGCACAATTATAATTAGGAATTTGAATGGCGTATCTAGAATAACATAAGGTAATCAACAGCTTAAGTGATAGGAAAATTTGCAGAACACATTGAAAGATGTGACATTTTAATGGAACAATGGAAAATAAAGGGTCGAAAACTGGGTGGTTTGTCTTCCATCAAAATGTATCATGACTGTGATTGACAAGATTTATTTTAGGTGACTTTTTATTACCAAATTATAATAAATTACTTTTTTAATGCCTGCCCTGGTACATGTTAGTGATAGTTCATAGATGATTGCACTGCAATTTTGTCAACATTTTGGGAAAACACTAGACACCAACATTTGATTAAAGGGGGGCTGATTCTTAGTGTTTCTAAGGAGAAACATACAAAAACTACCAAATTAGCATAATTTTTATGTCATCTTGATATTAAATATTGAGACATGAGCCTTGATCAAACTAAAATATTGCTGAAAAGATGTCTTCTTAGTGATATCAAAAATATGTAAAAGGAAAGAAATGGATTATATTCCAAGAATCAGCACCGCATCTCACAAAATAACTGTTGCAATTTTAAAACTCTGAGGCCACCAAAAGGTCTTTAGCAAGATAATTTGAGCAATATTGAAATAATCCTGACATAATTTTGAAATGTTTGTAATATTGTCATTAGGTTTTTATTGATTAAGCAATTAATTCAGGAACAAATTGTTGCCAAATATTTACTTTTATATAGATTTTCCTGTAAATGTAATTTCTATGGAAATGAAGAGGATGATTGAGTAAAAACATATTATATTTTAGCCCCAAAGTGGACATCAGCAGACTTGATAGAATCTTACAAGGACAGTTGTAAGAAACATAACACAAAACCAATTCCGAGTATTCTGAGCCAGTTACAGGTAATATTATTAGCTCACCTGACCAGTGGCCATGTGAGCTTTTGTGATCACTCTTGTGTCCATTGTTCATCTGTAAACCTGTTGTATTTTCATCTATTTTTTTTAACAATTAGGCCAAATGGAACCAAACTTAGCAGGGAGCATCTATGGAAGATATATTACAAAATTGCCCATTTATTCCCAACTGGACAAAAAACACCACCATTTTTGTTTCTGACTGGCTAAAACTGTAACAAATCTTCTCCTTCGAAACTCGCTTTCCTAATGAAACAAACAATTCAATATTTAACAGGAAATATCTATGCAAGGTCAGTTACAAAGTTTACCAATTTTGTCCTCATCAGTCAAAAAACAGGGTTGACAATTCTTGTTTCTAACTTGGCTAAAACATACAGAAGTCTCCTTTGAAACAACGAGGCCAAATTTAACAATATTTTACAGGAAGCATCTATGAATGTTCTTTTAAAGTTTGCTCTGTTTGTCCTGATTAGACTTGAAACATGGCTGCCTTGGATGATTATTATTTCTGATTGGCTAAGATATAAAACATCTTCTCCTCCAAAACTGCTTGGCCAAATAGAACAATATTTGACAAGAAGCATCTATGCAAGGTCCTATATAAAGTTTCCTCATTTCATCCTTGTCAGAAAAAAAACATGGCTGCCATGGATAATTCTTTATTCTATTTGGCTGCTAGTTACATAAAATATCTTCTTTGAAACAGTTTGGCCAAATGAAAAAATATTTGAAAAAAGCACCAACATGTATGACTTAAATAAGGATTTATTGTTTTGTCCCTATTCGTAAAAAATATGGTGGCCATAAATGGTTCTTAATTCTCTTCTCTGAAACTGCTTGGTCAAATGGCCATAACATGAATTTGACATTAAGCATCTATGCCATGTTCTTCATAAAGTTCCTTATTTCTTCTTGATCAGAGTAAAACATGGCCGCCATGGACAATACTTGTATCTGATTGGCTGATACATAAGCAATTCCCTGAAACCTGGTCAAATAGAATAATATTTAACAAGAAACATGTATGGTAGATCCTTTATAATGTTAAACAACAATTGTGGCCACTATTGGTCATCTAATGTTGTTTTTAATTGGCCCAGGTGAGTGATACAAGCTCAGTATTAATTGATTAATTTAGAGGTCTATTCCAGCTATTTGATAGAATTCTACCCTTTTTTAATTTTACAGATTTTTAGATGATTACTTTGTATAGGGTGAATTTTTGACCTGCCTTGGTGTCAGTGTTCACAAGTATGATTTACATAAATGCTCTTTTCTTTTCTACTCTGTGACAAATAACAATGATTTTGTTACTCGTCTTAGTTCATTATGGACTTCATGACCTATATGGTATACCTCCCTGAGTATAGATATTTCTTGTTTAAGTCTCATTTTTGGGTATGATAAGAAATGTGATCATCATTTTGTGAAAGGGGATTTTTTTATCCAGCAGCAATTGTCTTAGCAACCTTAATAATACTCTTTGCTAAGTGTTAAGGTCAAAGTCAAATAGCAGATATTATAAGTGGTGATGTGGATCATAAGTTCAGATGCAGTCGTGTAAAATAAAGATCAGCGTAACCTACATTTCGACCTTGAATGATGCATTATTTTATTTGAATGCATGTTTCACATATTCATGCTCATGGCCACATTTTTGTTTGTCTCATATTATTTTAGATAATTTTAAAACTTTCATTATAAAACAGGAATTAACTACTGATTTATTGTATATATTGAACATTGATATAGAATACTTTGGTATTTTTAAAATAAAGATTTTATATATTTTAGGGTATAGAGAATGTTGGAGAGCGCTATGCAATTTTAAGTCTGAAAGGTATGGCAGACTGTTAAATTAGGTTAATAAATTATGCTACATTAACATTATATTTATGTCTCTCCATTATGCTGAATTAGTAAGATTTATCTCCCCTTCTAATGGGCATATTCTATTATTCGGTACATGTAGGTATTCTTAACAGGAAAATGTTTTCCAATATATTAAACTTTTTTACCACATTTTTAGTGTGTTCTATAAAACCTATCAGCTAATAAATTTCTATCTAGTTATTGATGATTCATTGAAAAATGTTAAAGACAGTTGTTAAGCTAAGGGCTAAGGGACAGAACTGGAAAACAATTCCATCAGAACTGGGTATAAAATAGGATTTAAAAATGACACTACACATGTATTGCACAGCTGGTAAAATATCCATTACATTGGGGTATATACCAAACAATATTCACATGGCAATAGTATAAATATAAGTTGATAACAAATTGCATGTATATTTTTCTATATATTTGTTCATGTCTATACAGTTAATTTTGTATATAAAATTTTTTTATTCAAAGATTTTTAAGGTAGATTGACATAATTACTGTTCGGTCACTGATACTAAATGTTGTAGGAGAAAAACTAGATATGAAGAATGTGGAGACATTAGAAGAAATATTTAAACTGGTACAGTTTCAGTGTGTTGATTTAGAAGGAACACACTTAGATGAAGAGGTTTGTTATATGTGCTGTCATTTACAGTAGTTTAAGTGACTGATCTATATGCTTAGGGAACTAAATCATGGGTTTCATTTGGTTAGGCTTTTCTTTATTCCTGAATAATCTGATAATAGAAAACAAACATTGAAAAGATGTTTTGTTTACAAAGGTCTTTAGAACCAAAAAGAATGAAGACTATTACTTACCATTTATCATTGCAGTGCAGTGGTTCAACCATATTTGACAATTAAAAACAGAACCTTGCTATAAACCTTAGAGCCACATTTTAAAGAACATAATTTTGATTCATATTTCTCCCATTCTGTTGTGGTTTTTACATCTCTAACCAGTGTTCACATGTAATGCATAGACTATCAGTTAGTGTGAAATGATTATCAACACATTTGCAGGTAGAGGACTTTGATTGATGATGTTTCTATTCATCTGGGGATTACAAACAAAATTTTAACTTAAGATGAGAAAATAACCCCATAAAAGAATTCAACAAATCTTAAATTGTTTTAATTATGAAGATCATATTTGTACAGTCTTAATAGATAAACCTTCAAATTTTGCTCCAAGACATGAAATTTGTATATTTAACTGTCAATGACTAACAATTAAGATTCTCTATATGACCGACACCAGAGATCTGTCACTGCTGAGACATTATCAGTAAAATAGTACTGTCATAATGTAATATTAATTTGTCCAGATAGTTGTGCTGGATGGCTGTTATTGGATAAAAATGTCCAAACCTTATCTTTTCTTTTTTGTACATTACACACAGAAAAAATGTTTTGTTTACCAAAATCAATGTCTTCTTGTTGAGTCACTTAAAGTGATATATAGTTTTTTTATTTCAGACTTCAGTAGCAATATTTGAGATGATAGAATACTATGAAAGTGCTTGTAAAGTTAATATTTCTTTCAATAAAAACATATCCCTGCGAGGGTGGCAGTCTTGTGCTAGGATGCTGAGAAAGGTAAAGTAGTGGTTTCACTTGCCTCATATATAGTCATTAAATTTAACAAAAGTTGACCATTATAGCTGTTTACCAACAATTGTCAGAAAGTAAAAGGTTAACTTGCACATTAAATGAAAAAAGTTTAAACTGGCTGGTGACATTGCTGGCAATATTATGTCAAATATAATATATATCAAATGTCTTGAATTTTTGGTCTGAATGATATTGATTTCACTTGATTTTACTTACTGAAATTAAATTGTTATGGGGATAAGATGTATATTTGGTCTTTAATTAAAGCACTATTTAGGCAAGGCTATAAAAAATTATTCAGGAATGAATTTTTTGCTATAATTCTACCTTAATATGTAAAATTCTGGGTTTTTTTTTGTTGGTCGAGAAACTTGATATTTTAGACATACAGTGTTCAATAGAACTAGCTTGGTATATGCTCCCTGGTATAGGCCAAACAATTCTTACCACACTAACATTTGTAAAATCTCTGTCATTAATGTGTTTTAACGATCTTGGACATTTATAGCATGTCTTGTTGGGATATTTGTGAAAAATACAAGTCTGGCTTGGGAAATTTTTTGTCATATATAAATATATATATATAAAGATATATCTGTTTACCTTCCATTAAAAAAATATAAGAAATCTGTGCCAGACACTTGTAGTTTACAGAGATAAACTGAAAGAAATAGTTTTGTGATAATCTTCTTTCTTTTATTCTGATTTGATTTTCCATTAAGTAAATATATCTGATGACCCATCAACATGCTTTTGCCAAAATCAGCAGTAAATGCTGAAATACAACACTTCACAGTAAAATTAGTGGTAAGAAAAAGCATATTCAGAAGATAATTACAAATTACAGATTTACCAGAGATAATGTCTTAATTTGATAACGTAACTGGAAATATCCCCAAAAGAAGTTAACATGTTTGTTAACCAACTTTTGATTATAAGCGAATATTTTTTACAACTATCACAAAATAAACAAAATAAAAACTGAAAATAATTGATTGTAAATTGTTATTTATAACATCGTTGGATGCATATTAGAATTAAGAGTTTAGATTTAATTGAAGCAGATAGGAAGCTTTTTAACAACATAAGTCACCACAAAAAAAGATTGATTTTACTGTATGTGGTTTACTCTTCTTTATTATCAGTTTGATAAGTCAGATGTTTAATGGCACATGTATCAGCGGTCTTAATATTTTTTCAGACTCCTGGTTTAACATTCCTTGATGCAAGAAGCTGTGATATCAATGAAAGGCTAATACCAATTCTAGGAAGAGCACTTAGGATGGGCTGTTTTCTACAAATACTTCATTTGGAAAACACCTACCTATCTGGTCGAGCTCTTGTTATTCTCGGTAAGGATACTCATGATTTTTTAAACTTTCAAGGAGGTCCTTCTTAATATTGCAGCTGTTTTTATTGGTCTTCTTTTTTTTTATATGACCACATAAATTTTACAGTCTGATGGTTTCTTTATTCAAAAAATACTTTTTACGTACACCTATTGAAATTGAAAAATGATTTTGTCTTGCCTGCAACTTTTAGTCATGAAAGCTAGATAAAGGTATAACTTACTGGCGGTCATGGTATAAACTTTTTGTAAGCTCATTAATTGATTGTTGTTTAACATCCAGTGGCAAATATTTCATGCTTATTGATGAGCAGAACCAGTTATCAAAGAATATATCACAGAAAGGGTTATGTGGGGGTTAAGCCAGGGAATTCAGGCTACACCTATACTCTATTTCAGGCTTTTGTGGAGTGTGATTTTCGAGCTTTATAAAATTATTGGTGCGTTTGTGCCTTTTTATTTATTTTTAATCAAAAGAAAGAATTATCCCACAGTTAACGATTTATTTTTTACGCTATGAAATAACGTTTTACATACTATTATCTGCCCCTGAATTTCTCTATGGAGATTTAACATTGAGGGTCGACCATCTTCATTTTTGGCGGGAGCGCTTACGTTTGACCTAGTTAAAGTAATTTGAAAAATTGCGCACATTTCTTTTGTTTGGACATTCTCTTGTGATTCACATAAAAAGAATCAATTTTAAATTTTCATTTAGGTGCGCATCAAACCGCTTTTGCACGTTATTTAATCAAAGTTTAATTACTTAATTATTACGCATTGTTGACAATATGTACTCCTGGTCTCGCGCTAGCGCGTGCAAAATGCCAATTCCGGCAAACAAATGGCTGACTTTACAATGTAAAATCCCTGTAAAGAATTAAAAACTCGGCGCAGCTTAAAATACATCGTGATTGTTAAAGAGTATTATTGCAACTTACTTGCACTTTTTTCAATCTAGAAAATAAATACTATATTATAAGAATGCGGAAGATAGTTTTTCTTTCATAACGTTTTTAACCGTTCCAACAAACTCTGACATAGAGTATAGTGTGCTCCTGTTATTTATTAGATTTATTTGTTATTAACTGTGTTTGCATTGCTACACGCATTAAAACAAATAAGATTTGTCTTTGTAGTGGCAGCTTTAAAAATGAATGAGGTTCTGAAGGAGTTGTTTTTGGCAGACAACAAGCTTATGCCATCAGATGGAATACAGATTGGAAGTTTACTGAAATATAACCACATACTGGAACTGCTAGATGTCAGAAATAATAGTTTACAGGTCTGCTTAACTCACTTTTTCTTTATATAACATTTCTAAGAGTTGTTAGAGACACATAAAATAATGTTCTGGTTATCATACACTGAAATGTAATTCCAGGTCTTTTCCCACCATAGCCCCATGTTTTGTCATATATTCAGGGTTCTCGCATGACCTGGGAAATGAGAAAGGACCTAGAATTATATTTGGAATTTTCCAGGCCTTGTAAAGTCCGTGAAATTCAGGACAATTGGTAAAATTCTAGTAAAAAACATGAATTTGTACTGACTGTTAACCGAAACATAATTTGTTGGTTACCATATAATTAACTCAAGGGGGTAATGGTATTAGCAACCAGTCTTTACAAACAGAACATCAATATACATGCTATTTAAAAAAAAAATAAAAGTATGGCCAACATTGCTTTGAAAAGTATTAAAATCTGTCTTTGAAAAAATGAAAAAAATCCTTGAGAAAACCTGGAATTTCAGTAGGAAGAATGTATGGGAACCCTGTATATTAACCAACATTGTCATGTTCTTTGGAAATATAAAATATAGCCGCAAAGACGCATCATCTGTTTTTATAACAGCTTTTCTTGAAGTTTTGTAACAAGAGCAACAGAAATTATAGTTTGAATTCCAAAGAATTCTCTGTTGTGTAGTTCACAAATAATTTTTTAAATGTCATCATTACTAATTGATTACAGACTGATATGATTAACCAATGCCTGAGGTCTATTTATTTTAGGATATAGGTGTCGGTCATATATGTGATGGTTTATATGAACAGAACTTAGACAAAGGACTGAACACTTTGGTTTTGTGGAATAATCAGTTGTCCTACCAAAGTATGCCAGCTGTTTCCAAGGCTTTGGTAAGCGAAATAAAATGTAGGAATATTAAACAGGGTATACAAACTGATAAAAAAACTAATACATGACATAAGCTTTCAAAATCAGGGATAACAAAAAAAATTGTGACAATTTTAATTTTGGAAATTTGGGTTAAATGCGACAATTCTAGGCAATTTCTTCATGTTTGGAAAGTTAATCATACACAAGTTAAAAGTTGATTTATAGACAAAGTAGTTATAACTTTTGATTCTTCTCATTGGTTACAATATTTCTCTACTTTAGAGAGTTTAAACCACAGTCCATTGCCAAGCAAATTTTACTCAAGAGTGGATAAATATTGAGGCAACTTCAGGAGAATAGTGTTTCTTCAATTATTAAAGGTTTACCAAGGGACTACAACAAAACTTCTTACAGGACATATTGAAAGTTGGCAAAAATGATAATTGACCAATAGGCAGAAATCTTAAAAATAAAATTTGTCAGAGAATCACTATGACAATAATGGTCAGAAACCTGCCCTAAACAGTTCATTCCTCCAGAAGATTTAAGGTTTTCTAGCTCCTGCAGAAGAAACTGAAATCCTGTAATAATGTTGAAATATTTTTTAAACTATATACAATGTATTTTTACTATAAGTCTATATAGATGTAAGGTCTCATTTGCAATTTCCCCTAGGCTTATAACAGGAAATTTGTCATTTTATATAGAAAAAGAGTTGTCTTATGATAAGTCAGCGAAATACAGTACAAAAGCACAAGTCAATACATAAAGGGTAAAATAAGTTGAATGTTTTACAAACTTGGAGAATTTATTTTTCAGACTTCAACTAAAAGTTTAGAAACAATAAATATAGGCCACAACAATATAACAAATGAAGGAATACATTTTCTAAAAGAAGGACTGCTACAGAATAAATCCTTGCTACGTTTAGGTCTACAAGGAACAAAAGTAACATGTGAAGGTATGAATACCAAAACCTATAATCCAACTGTATTGGGACCAAATTCTTTGTTCTGATCCTGTGATTGGCTTATGCTGAGGTTTCTAAGGAACTTAACCAGCATGTTAGGGTATGAACACCAAAACCTATAATCCAACTGCATTAGGACCAAATTCTTTGTTCTGATCATGTGATTGGCTTATGCTGAGGTTTCTAAGGAACTTAACTAGCATGTTAGGGTATGAACACCAGAACCTATAATCCAACTGTATTGGGACCAAATTCTTTGTTCTGATCATGTGATTGGCTTATGCTGAGGTCTCTAAGGAACTTAACCAGCATGTTTGGGTATGAACACCAAAACCTATAATCCAACTGCATTGAGATCAATTGGCATATGCTGATCATGAATATTTTTACTGCTTTAACTGCTTTAATGGTTTCAAAATTTAAAAAAAACAAGGGTCAAGTCAGCACCAGATAACAAAATCAAATCAAAAGATTGATGCCTGCAAACATTGAAATAATTATTCGATTTCATGGTTTATTTTTCCTTTCAAATGAAAAAAAATCAGAGATTGCACATGTGAATTCTTCAGAAGACATCGATTGTGCATTGATATAAATTTTTCAATGTTATCCATTTAGAAATTATGTTACTTTTAATGTTGCATTATTAATTTATTACTGAACCCAAAGTGAGATTATTGCATTGTAAATAATTTGCATGTGACACTAATGTACTGTATTTACCATGAAACCATCATTAAGAACAAATTAAAAGCATGTTCAGACTGTACAAACTGTAAGACTTCTTCTTTAGGGGCAGTGGCATTAGCAGAAGTAATAGCAGATAGTCCAAGACTTGTTAGAGTTGACCTTCGTGAGAATGAAATCAAAACAGCAGGATTAATGGCACTGTCCTTGGCATTAAAGGTCAATAATATCATACATCGTCTGGATTTAGATAATGATACCAAGAAAGAAACTGTAAGTTCATATACAGAACTTTATGACTGTAAACTCCCTTTATTAAAGGGGTCAAACTGTTTGATTTTCAAGATATATCCAGAAAATTTGCGTGTATTCCATGATTTTTATTTTATTTTAAAGATGCCTTGACCTTTAGGGTCATGTTAGCAAGTACCATCAGGAATTTGTTCAGTTGTTCGAAGGTACAAGTAGTACAGATGTACTATAATTAGATATGATTTAAAGGTGCATTTCAGCTATTTTGTTTGTCATATTGTTTGTGTTATATTCAGCATCCTTTTCTGTATATGCAAAAAAAGTCTGTGCTACATTAGAATAGACCCTTTTAAAGCAGCTTCCAGGTTTATGAACATCAACAACACAATATTTGTAGAAGTCACATTAAATTGATCCTTGGTGCCATTATAGTAGAAAACTATCAGTTTCCACCCGAGCATGTCTACATATGCATGTTCATTTAAACATGTATATAAAGGCCCTTTTAGGACCAAGAAATACTGACCTTATAAGAGAAATGACCTTTTATTTGAAGGTCAAAACACTACATGTGTCCTGATAAGACAGGTTTTTGCTGAAAAAAGCGATGGCAGTACGAACAACAACTCTGATAACAGGGGCGTGATTTCACCCGTAAACAAATGAAAGCAAAGCAAGTTTTCAGTAAAGAAAAATTCTGTAACATGCCACGAATTGTACTTAAGTTATAAGTAACTTGCAGAAAAAAATTTCTTAGTGCTAGAAATCTTTGTGCTAGAAATAGTGTTTATAATCAATCAATTGGAATACGTAGGGGAAATCTCACACAGAAATTTAACCAACAGTAGGTTAAAAATATTACTAAAGTATAACCAAAAACTTAATCACGCTAAGAATAGTAGAAATGAAGTTCAATACTTTGTTTTTCTGTTTTTTCATGTAGTGGCTGTAAACTGCAATAACTCAGACAGAACACAAATGACATTGTATCAGATTTATTACATAACAACAATAACAATAACACAAAGGAACATATAATCTGTTTAATAACTTAAGATTTACTTAAAAAGTCACCTGTATATAGTGGCCCTGTGAGGGGCCATTATAGACAGGTTTGACTGTACTTACTGTTTGTCCCACAGATCCTGGAAACATTTATTTTGTTGTGTCAATCTGAGTCAAATTATTTTAAGTCTCCTTAGTGGTAACTATTTAATAGTAAAGTCTTCAACTCAAGTTTTGTTTTGTTGTTCTATTACTATAAATTTTCCATTATCCCTGTTAATATACAACAGATACATAATTGAATGGAACAATGATTTGTTTGTAATATGTAAATTTATCCATGTATTGGTAAAAAAAAATTTTATGGGTGTTACCAAGATTTTCCAAATACCTGGTATGTGTTAACGCACAGTTACAGTGTTATAGTGATAATTTTAAGGTATATGACTATTTTCAGGGTATAAAAGACTATGTTGATCAACAGAAAAGACTTCACCAGGATATTACCAAAAAGTTAGAAGAAAACAGGGATGTATTTTTCAAGAAACAAAATGAAAACAATAAGATTAAGAAACAAACTGAAGAAAAGAGAAAAGAAAATGAATCTTTAGATCATGGAATATCATTCATTGCATCAGAAGACAAGGTCAAAAGACCGATGTTATTGTACATGCCAGATTGTCCTCCAGAGGTGTCGTTAGACTCGCCAATTTGTACACAGGAACCAGAATACATTCCATTGACATCACCCCCAAACAATGTAATATCTACTCCTCCAAGTGAAATCATACTTAGTCCACAATACTGTCCCTCTGTTAAGGCTCGTAAAATATTTACTGTATCAAAAGTGAAGGGATCTCCACATTCACCGTCAGCACCGTCTGTACCCCTAATACTTTCCCCAGCTATTGAAATACCTTCGTTACCAAATGCACTGCCTATATTACCATTACAACCAATGTTGATAGCCTCATCTGGAGACATTCCTGATACAACTAATTCAGCTGTTCCTAATGGCCGAGAGGACAATGTCAATGTGACTTCTATTCCTAAACTGGAACCGTTAACTGTAGCAGATTTAACAAATGCACTTGTTGATGAAAGTGTTAACCATATTTTAAACCAGATTATCTGTGATGATGCTAAAACAGTGATAAAGAACAAAAGCAATACCACTGAAATGGTAGATCCAATAACCAACAGTCATGATACTGTCGAGACTTTAGATCAGAATGCACTGGTCACCATTAACTCAAATGTTGAAAGTGATAATATACTGGTGCCCAGTGACACAAAAAATAATGAGGGTAACATTTCTACTCTCCTCAATAGTGCAAACTGTGATTCAGATAATGGCGAGACTGGAAATGTGCAATTATTTAATGAAAAATGTGCTAAAACTTGTGATTCCGATTCAGAATCAAAAATTGGCAATATTGCTTCATTGCAAAACTTAACAAATGGCTGTGATTTAAAACATATGGAAAAGCCAGGTGTGACTGGGAATGATTCTGGAGTAGGTATTAATGACTGTGAACAGTGGACCAGTGTGGGAGACTCTGTCAAACCAAACTTCCAGACTTCTTTAACACTGAATGGACTAACACAAGAGTTGGCTAATGCTATAGAAGGATTAGATGTTTCTCCAGACAGACTTGCTGATAGTGTGGAAGATAATGATAGTATACAGGATACTGGTAGGTTTGGCTGACATTAGTAATGTAAAGGGAATTTACCTATAGGTGGTTATTTTGGGAGTCCAAGAATTCACTGCCCTTCCCCCAATATAGGGAATTCACCTGTTGTTGATAATTTTTGGGAGTCAAAAAATCTAATTTTAGCAAGATTTGAATTTCACAATGTGTCAGTATTTTACTGAAGATTATACCCCCTGCAAACGAAGTTTTGGGGGGTATTTAGGTTTCAGTCTGTCTGTCTGTCTGTCTGTCTGTCTGTCCAGCAAACTTCTACATCCTTTATCGGATCGACTTGAAATTTTGTATACATGTTCAGCTTAATGTGTAAACCTAACCACTTAACTGATTTATTCATATATCTTTTTTTGACAGAGTTATGCCTCTTTGAACTTAGAATTTTTTAGCACATCACACCAAATGATTG
>JAULBM010313054.1:0-13983 GCA_032357055.1 Geukensia granosissima | reverse complement strand
GCACTGTATTTAATATTTAAAATTTTGCAGTTATATTTCTAATTTGTTATATGTTTACTGTTAATCTCTTATATGTTATGAAAAAAAACCAAAAACATTGGAAGTGAAAAATCTTTTATCCACAAAATTTCCTGTGCTACAACAAGCATTTCTTTGGGAATCTCCTAAGTGACATCCTACTAAACACTTATCATTGAAATTAATAACAATGTTTTGAAAGTAGGAAACAAAATGCAATAACTTTGTCTTGATTTGGACCCCCATTATTCTGATTTTTAATTTTCAGTTTTTTCTAATTGAAATGTCCAGAGAGCTATTTACTCAAGTTTAGCTGAAGGCTGGAAAATTCCATCAATTTTTTGCCCAAAATTATATTTTACCATTTGAACTTTTTGCTTTTGATTTACTGTTTGCGGTCGGGACCAACTTGACTTGTTTTGCATTTCCCGCCAAAATTACTTTGTTTCGGGTACCCGGATGTAAATAAGACACATGTTGCTTCTGTATGTGTTATTGGTAATCTCATTCCGTAGAGATACTTGAATGGATTAATTATCTGAAATTGAGTACTTCCACGGATTATGAAGCTCATTCAACTTTGGGAAGGATAGTATCCGGCGGTTTTAGTCAATATTCCAGCTCTATGATTCAGTGGACATTGGCATGATAAAAATATCGGTACACTCTTCATATTTTATCTGTTTTTCAGTTTGTAATAACATTTGATTAGCATAGCTTGAATAAATCAAACTTTTGATCAAGGCACACGTGACATTCTCTGTTGCTTTAAACATGTGTTAAAAATTCTTTGGGTAAAGATGTGTTAAACCAAATGATGTGGAACTATTTGTATTCAGCACCAAATAACTTGTCTGAATGTGTTTAGATTTTCATAGTGTTATCTATTAAAATAGATGGACACATAGAAAGATTTTGCCATAGCAAAACTTTCAAAAATCCTTCCTTCAAAACATTTCACCCAAAGGTGTGTTTTTTCATTTGCTCACACTATGTGCTTTTAAATTACATAATGACAGTTTTCTTATTTGAGCCTGATATTTAATTTCAATCTTAAAGTCACTCACTATAATGATATATTGATAATTGATTTTAACATAATCTTTGTATTACCAGCAAATTATTAAGTCAAGGGTTCTGTTAACACAAATTAGCAAAATCATTTACTCAATTCTTTCATAAATGTAAAGATATTATTTTATTTCAAAATTTGGCTGCACCAAAAACTTATTAAAAATGGAATATCATATTCAACCTTTTATGGAAAGTGTTGCAAATAAAAGTCCTAAATTTAAATACTAATCATTAGGTCTTATCAGTTGAATAAAATTATCCATAAGGGACTATTTTATAATCTTTTGAATATTGTGTTTTTTGGAAGACACATTCACTCTTTAGTCAACAATTTACATCAAGACTTAATTTTAGTCATTATCATGTTACATTTTTGTCCTAACTGCTATTGATAAATGTACTTTTATTTACATTAGCACAATATTTTGTTTTCTTGGAATGTAAATGATATTTTAAACCAAATTTAGCTGGAAATGTTTTGATTGATGTCTTAGTTGAAAAGAACCAAATATGTTATCAATTGTGTTTAGATTTCAAACTGGCTTTCAATACAAGAAAGGAAGTACTTTTTTTCTGGATCAGTACATCATGTTTTTTCTTGTTGTATTCGTAATTTTCTGTATACTGTGTCTTACTTCAAGAGTTGAATCTAATGTATATTTGATTATAAAGGTTTGTTTTTATGTCTATTTGTTGCAAAACTCTTCCAGGTTGAGGAGATGGTTGAGCAATCACAAACATGTTTAACACCCCTACAAACTTTAGAAGCTTGCAGTCCTGTGGATGTGTTTTTATCTTTTAATCGTAACAGGATAAATACATTGTAAACTTAATTGAGATAATTGTTTCAAAATTCATTTGAATGTAATCACAATTTATTTTTTTAGCCTTTTACAACTTGCATCTAGTGTGGATCTGTGTCCATTGTTGACAGTCTAATGGTAACATAAAGATGTTTGCAATTCATACATGTACTTATTGGATGGTTTTCTCATAGACAATCATATTACATCTCCAATTTATATGTATACATTTTCAAAATAATTTACTTTAGGAAAAAAGACAATATATTTTAATGTTTACCATAATAAATCAATATGGAACAACAAATTCTCAATTTCATATAAAAGACATACCCCACAAGAGTATACCCCATGGGTGGTTTACGTTGACCTTTTGATAACAGGATGAGTTCTGACACAGCATCTGATGTGAGAGAGGCAGACATCATTCTTATACATAATGTCTTTTTCTTTACAGCTTTCTCCCCTGTAAAAAATAAATGTAAAGCACTTTTATTTAAAAAATGTATTTGTGTTAAAAAAATTATCCTACTGTAACAAAAGAGTATATTTTGTTCCAAAATTTTACTTTGCACGAAATGGGAGTGAAAACATGACATCTTGCATTGTAGTCCACTCTATGCCATATGGGCTTAATTAGATCTGTACAAATTCAGCTTTTGGAGGGTGTTAAGCTCCACTAAATAAAGACAAAAGCAGTATGTAACAGGTGTACCTATAACACATGTTGATGGTCCACATGTATTTTCCAATGTAATTAGATAAAAGCATCATTATTTATATTATAACGTAGGGTTAAGCATTGACAATGGGGATATAGTAGCTGAGATTGAAGCAATAATGCATAATCCGAATGGGAGTGCACAATTTCTTCAACTGAGCTACTATTTCCCATAATCAATGCTTAACACAATGTTATTATCATACTGACTATCAATAGTATTAAAGACAGCTTATAGTACCAAATTAAACTTCAACAGTCATTGATTTATGTAAATATGTCAATCTCCAGTTTTCTTTCTTGTATCAATTCATGAAGAACTTCCGCGGCGAAAACTGTTTGTTGATCTGTGTTTTTAGAGCTGAAGTTTTCTTTTTTAAATACTGTCAGATCATTGTTGGTGAACTCGAAATCTTTGATTTTGATTCAGCAGATGGTAGTTACAAATCGTTTGTCTGCTTGGTGCAACATAAGAATGTTTGTATTAAACACATTGTTGATCGAGACTAACACCATGCCCATTTTAACCTAGCCCCTGCCTTCTCTTGTGTTTATGTTACTTTGATTGACAACCACAGCAAATAGTACACACAACAGCTAGCATACTATGAAGGCAAAGTGTGATCAATGCTATATAATTCATATAAAATCTATGCAAAAAATAAAATACTTTGACTATACATGTACATTCTTACAGGAAATATAATAATTCATTTTTAGATGTCTTGACTGTTTTTTATTACTAAAAAATATATGTGATATTCTTTAATATCTTACTTGTATTTATTGTGCAGTCAACAATGGTTAATATAACTTGTATCTTTGTATTCAACACAAGTAAATCATGCTTACTAGTGTCACCTAAGGTAAATCATACTTAATCCGTTGGTGTCAACATGGGTAAATCTTACTTGTATCTATTGTGTAGTCAACACAGGTAAATCATACTTGTATCTATTGTGTAGTCAACACAGGTGAATCTTACTTGTATCTATTATGTAGTCAACACAGGTATATCTTACTTGTATCTATTGTGTAGTCAACACAGGTAAATCTTACTTGTATCTATTGTGTAGTCAACACAGGTAAATCTTACTGTATCTATTGTGTAGTCAAAACAGGTAAATCTTACTGTATCTATTGTGTAGTCAACACAGGTACACTTACTTGTATCTATTGTGTAGTCAACTCAGGTAAATCTTACTTGTATCTATTGTGTAGTCAACACAGGTATATCTTACTTTTATCTATTGTATAATCAACACAGGTATATCTTACTGTATCTATTGTGTAGTCCACTCAGGTTAATCTTACTGTTTCTATTGTGTAGTCAACACAGGTATATCTTACTTGTATCTATTGTGAAGTCAACACAGATAAATCTTACTTGTATCTATTGTGTAGTCAACACAGGTATATCTTACTTGTATCTATTGTCTAGTCAACACAGGTAAATCTTACTTGTATCTATTGTGTAGTCAACACAGGTATATCTTACTTTAATCTATTGTATAATCAACACAGGTATATCTTACTTGTATCTATTCTTTAGTCAACTCAGGTTAATCTTACTGTATCTAATGTGTAGTCAACACAGGTAAATCTTACTGTATCTATTGTATAGTCAACTCAGGTAAATCTTACTGTATCCATTGTGTAGTCAACACAGGTAAATCTTACTGTATCTATTGTGTAGTCAACACAGGTAAATCTTACTTGTATCTATTGTGTAGTCAACACAGGTAAATAATACTTGTATCTATTGTGTAGTCAACACAGGTAAATCTTACCTGTATCTATTGTGTAGTCAACACAGGTAAATCTTACTGTATCTATTGTGTAGTCAACACAGGTATATCTTACTTGTATCTATTGTGTAGTCAACACAGGTAAATCTTACTGTATCTACTGTGTAGTCAACACAGGTAAATCTTACTGTATCTATTGTGTAGTCAACACAGGTAAATCTCACTTGTATCTATTGTGTAGTCAACACAGGCAAAGGTAAATCTTACTTGTATCTGTTGTGTAGTCAACACAGGTAAATCTTACTTGTATCTATTGTATAATCAACACAGGTATATCTTACTTGTATCTATTGTGTGGTCAACTCAGGTAAATCTTACTGTATCTATTGTGTAGTCAACACAGACAAATCTTACTGTATCTATTGTGTAGTCAACACAGGTAAATCTTACTGTATCTATTGTGTAATCAACACAGGTAAATCTTACTGTATCTATTGCGTAGTCAACACAGGTAAAACTTACTTGTATCTATTGTGTAGTCAACACAGGTAAATCCTGCAGGTACTGGATCTTTTTCATTTATAACAGCAACATCTACCAAAACATCACGTCCCTGAAATTCAAATAGCAAAAACAATTTCAATATTGATATTAAATAATTGGTTCTATAAGCAATGTTTTGTTCCATTATGAATGTTATGTATATGGGATGTGGATTTTGACTTTCTGGCATATTATTCACATTCTTTCATTTAAATAACTTTAACAGTTCTTTTGTTTTAATTGTTCTACATGTTTTACATTATATTTGCTTTGAATTTGGGTCCTTTTGAAAAATAAAATCTGTAATATCAAAAAATTCTTTGGAAATCTTTATCCCACTATATTAACTAAAATGCTGATTGATGAAGTATACATTTAAATAGATATTTCCACCAATTTAAAAGAAAATGATTAAAATGCACATGGGAAGTCAAATGAGTCGTTCATGTTTCTCAAAGAAAGATTGAAAGAGAATTTAAATCAAGTTTTTAAAAGAAAGAATATGGAAAATATTTCATAAATAGTCACAATCCACAACTTACATACATTTAAAACAAACATTTTAATGCCAAAACCCAAAATTTAACTGTGTGTTAAAAGATGTTCAAAATATGAACTTTAAAGATCAGTCAATTTTTATGAATTTCTAGTTATATACTAGACAAAAAAAGAAATGTTACACACCTTAAATTTTATCTTATTGAATCTATTAGCTTTTCTAGAAAAATTCTTTCAAAAAATTTCAATCTTCATGTCAGTGTGAATACAAATAAAGCAGTTAAAAAATTCAAACACACAAATGAAGTGGTTTATTTGTAATGTCAAATTGCACACCTGGAAACCAGATGTCACAAAATAAGGAGAAATATGATCAACACATTTTTAAAATAAGAAAAACTTCTACAGTCAACTTCTGAAATTGTTGAAATTTTAAAATACAGTGGATTCCTCTTAACTGCATACGTTATTTGTCAGAAAAAATTATGCTATAAAGAGGAATATGCCTTTAACAGGAATTGCTAGTTTTGAAGTAAAAACAAACCATTTAACTTGATTAGTGTCAATTAATGACTTAATTAATAGATAAACACAGGGATTACAAACTGTTTATACAGTCTGATTAATTAATTTGACACACTATATAACTAGATGTCCAAATTAAAGTATTTTACATATTATTTTTTTTCAAAACTACACGTTTTTTTTGTAATAAAATCTTAATTTCTCCAAATAGTGTCTTGATTTGAAAATGAAATTATGCAATTAAGAGGAATTTCTTAACAAGTCAATATGCTATTATCAGGAGTAGATAACATAGAGATATATAGTAAATGGTTTTGTGCTACAGAATTGTATGCAATAAAGAGAAATATGCTAATAACAGGTATGCGATTAAGTGGAGTTGACTGTAGTTTCAGAGGAGAAGATTTTTGAAATTCATTCCCCCTTTTTTTCTATTTTTAGCCTGGAGGTCATTTTGTTTGGTGGTCGGGGTCATTGGACATAATTTTGGTTAAGGACCACATAAGGACCATTCCAGCCAAGTTTGGGTAAGATTGGCTCAATACTTTCAGCAAAGATTTTTCAAATTTCATCCCACACTTTTTTTTCTATTTTTAGCCTGGTGGCCATTTTGTTTGGAGGTCGGGGTCATTGGACATAATTTTGGTTAAGGACCACATAAGGACCATTCAAGCCAAGTTTGGGTAAGTTTGGCTCAATATTTCAGAGAAGATTTTTCAAATTTCATCCCCCTTTTTCTATTTTAAGCCTGGCGGCCATCTTGGATTAAAGACCAGGTCATCAGACACAATTCTGAAAAAGGACCACCTAAGGATCATTTAAGTAAAGTTTGGTAAAGATTAGCACAATAGTCACAGAGGAGAAGATTTTTGAAATTCATTCCCCCCTTTTTTCTATTTTTAGACTGGAGGCCATTTTGTTTGGAGGTCAGGTTCATTGGACACAATTTTAGTGAAGGACCAGCCAAGGACCATTCCAGCCAAGTTTCCCTAAGATTGGCTTATTACTTTCAGAGAAGATTTTTCAAATTTCACCCTCCCCTTTTTTTCTATTTTTAGCCTAGCACCCATCTTGGTCACAGGTCCAGGCTATCGGACTTAATTTAAGAAGGGGACCACCCATGGACCATTCCACCACAGTTTGGTCCAAATTGGCTGGGTGGTTTCAGAGGAAAAGATTTTTTTGTAATTGTTGATGGACGGACGACAGACCACAGACGCCAAGTGATTGCAAAAGCTTACATGGCTTTTTAGGACAGGTGAGCCAAAAATCAAGCACATTCAACAAACAACAAAATATTTTATTATAATAATGTCAAATGTTCAATCTCACCGTCACGTGACGTCATAATAAACAATGTAGGTATCTAAGTAAGTGAGTGATTCAGTGTAAGTATACAGAATTCATGAAAAAATTAAGAGATTTAGGTAGGATACCCCCCAACAGCATTTTAGTCACCGCAGATGTAAAATCCCTGTAAACAAACATACCACACACAGAAGGAATTCTTGCAGCAAAAGAAATACTGACAGAAGAGAAATGAAGAAACTACCAACATGGATCTTACTAAGGTTTATACACTTTATCCTTACACAAAATTGCTTCAAATTCAATGATAAACTATACATTCTACAAATTGGAACAAGTATGGGCACCATCATGGCACCAAATTACACAATCATATTGATGGACAAAATAGAAAGGGAGTTCTTAAAAACACAAATGCTAAAACCACTAGTGTGGTGGCATTACATAGATGACATTTTCTTCATTTGGCCACACGAAAGCAAGGATCTAGATACCTTCATTGAGAGACTGAATGCATTCCATCCAACTATTAAATTCGATTGCCACCACAACAGCACAATGGTAAATTTTCTGGACACCACAGTGATGAAATCGGGAGAAGGAGACCTGAGAACAACACTATTCAAGAAGCCCACAGATGTGAATCAATACCTACTATATTCGTCTAATCATACAAAACATCAGAAGGAAAGCATCCCTTATAGCCAAGCTCTACGCATCAGGAGGATCTGCACAGATGAATAGGATTTTGAAAAAAAACGCCATAGAGATGAAAAAGAAATTTGAAGAGAGAGGCTATCTGAAACGAGTTCTACAACAGGCTATCGAGAAAGCAAGAAGGAAAAATAGAAATGAAATCATTAATAAAGAAACAAACTGTAACAAGATACCCTTTGTCACCGACTATAACCCTGATACCCTAACTTCAAAAGTATATCAAATAAAAGGCAACAGATCCTTACACAATCTCCAGACACCCAAGCACTTGCCCAAACCAAATTTGTGATTGCAAACAGACACAGCTTAACCCTACGACAAATTTTAGTCAAAAGTGAATTAAAAAATAAAACACTACCTATTGTTTATGGTAGGTCTCCATGCGGGATGAAATGCTACTTATGTAAAATGATGAAAAAAACAGACAGAGTAACAAGCACCTCAAATAATTTCACAATCAAAATCCGGGAAAGAATCGACTGCAACACCTCCTGTATCATTTATGTCATAGAATGTAGGATATGTAGGCCAATCCAAAAACCAAAAAAAATGTACGACTGCAAGCATTGTGAAGCATCTTTCTCAAGAAAGGATAACGGATTAAAACACTTAAAGACAAAACATCCAGACCTGGAGGAAATTCTTATTGAATAGAGGAAAACCCCAAAAGAAACATCAAAACTGGTTAAAAAATGGTTACCATCATTCGAGGCCTTAACTAAAGAATCTAACCCAAAATTCAGGAACGTAGCAGCCCCCCTGAAATATGGAGTACCTAAGAAAAAACATTCAGTATTGGAGGAGGACTTATACCTGTCGTCTTCAGATGAGAGTGTCAACAAAGAAGTTACATCAACAATGAGGATCAAGCAGAACGTAAGGACAAATGAGTCTGGCTATGTCATAGCTGAACCAAGCATCATAAACCTCAAGAAGGAGCCAGTGATGGACCTCACCAGCAACAGCACAGAAACCTTATGCCAGTTAACCGACCAAGAGTGGGAAAGAGAACTTTTTGTTAGGGGAATATATAACATTTTATAAAAATAACAACAAACAAACAATGAACTTTAATTTTATTTCAATTTAAATTTATTGATTATTTATACTTACACTGAATCACTCACTTACTTAGATACCTTCATTGTTTAATGTGACGTCACGTGAAGATACCTTTTTGATGTGCTTCAGTAAACCTTTCATGTTTAAATTGTCCTGATGACGACGCTCTAAAACGTCGAAACTAGTCGATCTACCAATAAAAGATACCTTCATCTTCTAAAGTGTTGTGTCCTTTGTGTTAAATAATTTATTTGTTGTAAGGACACCAGGCATACCTTCAGTATTCACTTCAGAGGATATTACCAAACTTGACTCTTCAGGCGTTGGTTCACTTTTTTGCTTTATTGTACATTTTTTTTACAGATTTCTACATTATGTAAGATTTATAGAGCAAAGGTATATCCAGTAAAAAAAAAAACATTTCCATGGAACAAAATAATAATGCTTTTCTGATATTTTAAATTTCTTAAAACAAAATTCAAATGCAAATTTATAGTGCAAACAACTATCATGTATTTTCTCCATGCAGATGTATCAACAACAAAAACACCCCTATAAAAGTTTCACATCGATTTTACATTTATATCATCACAGCTAACAAAATACTCAGGAATCAAGCTAGAACAGTGTCCGTACCACATCTACTCCTTATTTTGGGCAAAAATCACTGCTTTATGAAATCTATAAGGTTATTATATGGTTACACACTTATCCACAATGTAATGTATCTTATACCAGTAAACCTTGTCATGTTTTGGCTAAAACTTCAAAGCCATTTTCACCTGGAATTAAATCTTCCATTTCACTTGTTACTTTTGGCAAATCTTCAATGCGAAAGAAATCTGAAAAGGACATAAATACGTAGTTATTTTGTTATTTCCTATAGCACTTTTTGCAAATTTTAAAGAAGCACCAAAATACAAATCAAAGAACCTAGTTCAAAAGATTTTAAAATTTCAATATTTTCAGCTTAAGCTACTGATCCCAGGTATGAAAAAATAGATTTTTTCTGCAAGTAAAGTTTCTGGTATATTTTGGGAATAAAATAATGCTGCACTTAATTCCATCAAAGTGAATTACCTAATGGAAAAACAAATTACTACTACAATTACAGATAAACACACTTTATCTTTTTATTTGCTCTGGACAATTATCTTGTTGCTTACTTTTCAGCCGTAACATGGTGGTCAGTTATTTAAGAAGAATGAATATTGTAACAATTCTGATATATTGTTATTACATAAACAAACCTAACAATTCAAGTTCAAGTGTACAATGACTGACTAAATAAAACCAGAAGTGCAAGACAGCCTGTTGTCTAGGCTACAGTGTTTTGCTCAACTGCCAGCAACTCCACATTGGTAGTGAAAAGCATTGTTTGCCTGGAAGGAATGCTGACAAATAAAGTATATAACACAATTACCGAACAAATTAAAGTCCATAAGACATACGGCAAAATAGGTATCACATTTAGTAGAGGAGCTTCTACCACTGTTGGTTTGCAATTAGCTTGGCAGCTTTAAACAAGAATTTAAAAAAAATAATTCCCACCCATAGTTACAAAATTGTGATGGCCATCTTTCTTGGTAAGTGTGGATGCCAGATACAATTCTTGAAGAGGGAACAACTGTAGACTATTCAACTGACATTTGCCTCCAATTGACTCTGTAGTTTCAGAAAAGATTTTTATGTGAATTATCATACTAATCTCATGTAAAGCTTAATTCAACTATGGTGGCTATCTTGGTTGGTCATTTGGTACTCCACCTTGATTCAGCAAATACATTAAAAGAAGAACCACTGAACATGTAAACATTTTCAAAAAAAAATAATTAATTAACAATTTTGATAACAAACCATACTTGACAAAATTTTAATAAGGTTCTGTGGAAAATACGTTTGGGTCTTGCCATATATGTAAGCTAGGTGACTGGCCATAGATTTCACAACATGATGAAAATTTCTGTAATATAAGATCTGGAGCTAAATTAGAATTGGTCCATTGTTGAACATAATTGTTGTGTAGGGTACATTAACAATTGTTGATAGATACCACACTTTTATATAATTTAAATAACATTAAACCAAAACAGCAATTCCTCTTATAAAACCATTTCTCAAAAAATTGGAAAGAAGAAAAAAATTCTTACCTATGCCAAATTACCCTGTCTTGCCATTTGTTCTCTTTTATCTAAACATGAGGTCACAGCCACCACCCGGTCAATTTGCCTTTACCACTGATAGATCACTGGAAGAAGTTTTTTTTGTTTTTCCCTGGGTGATAAAAGGCTTCACTTCCTTATAGGGCAAATCTACACTATATTTCATTATCAATAAGACTTTAAGAGAATATATAATCTACCTTGACTGTAATCATTCCCTGCAGGTAAATGGCTGTTTGCCTTAGACTGTGAATTACTGTGCATTGTTGGTGGTTTAACATTATCCAATACCATATTGCCCACATCAATATATGGCATTTCACTGTAATCTTTCTTTGTTCGCTTTCTAAGACTGTAACTAGGTGTATCACATGTTTTTGATAGTGACTCATCTGTGTTGTTACAAGTACTTATCTGATTTGTTTTCTTCTTTGGTGACAAAGTTGTGTATTGTACTTTATTTGAACTTTTTGTTGTAGACTCTTTTACAATGCTTTTACTTCTACCAGTTTGTTTTGTCGGTGTCTTAATAGAATGATCTGTATGCAACATATTCTGTTCATGACATGAGCCACTGATACCTCTGTTTTCTTCCTTAAATAAATAAAAGTTCACTTTAATCCAAGAGATCACTGCTGAAAACAGTTATCATCACTTGTTTTTACTGAGTTTTCAAAATTATTTGTCACATGCAGTTTCCTTATTTTTATCAATAATTTGTTTCCAACATAAGAGTTATATTTGGACAGATGTTAAAAAAACTAGAAGGATCTCTTTTCACAGAAGTCCTACATTTTGCTGTCACTGGCAGATGTAATAACCCCTCCCACATTCCACATTTCTTTAAAGCCTGAAAAATGACACTGTATAAAATAAGGAAAATATTTTTGGCCCCAAGTTCTAAGTACAGAAAAATTTCAATTCATTTAGTGGATATATAATGAATATCAATGTTCAATTATCATTTCTTGATAAAATTATATTGTTATTATTTTCCTCATGCACATCTTTATAACCATAACAAGTTCTCCTTTGTGTTAATTTTCATTAAATCTACAGTATGGTTAAGTGGGAGTTAGTTATATTATTTGTTAGATAAATGAAGTCCAATTATCCTCCCTAACTAAAACTGGACCAAACTTATTTTCCTTTATGTACATCTTTTTAACATGTATTACTTAAATTAAAAGTTTAACTAAAATCAAGTGGTTTACAGTGTAGCTGGAGTTGCCCTTTAATCTTAAAAGAAAACTTATCTTTCTTGGTGAAGTCACACATTATATTTTTCCTTCATGCTCATCCTTCGTGTCAAATTCACTGAAAGCCATCCAAGGTTAAAGCTAATTTGTGCTACACAATATCATGTTCAATTATCTCCCCTTGATGTCTTTTCTTTGTGTTAACTTGCTGACATGATTGTTGTACACAGTTTAGGCTGTGTTGATAATTGGTGGTTATTTAAAAGGCTTTTTGAAATCATGATTGACCAATGGCTATCAGTTAATGAAAGATATTGTAAACTCTAAAGGAGTTCTAAGTGAATTCAAATGTAAATAAAATAAAAAATTTTCTTAAATAATAATACTACACAAGCAGAGCTACACAGGTTCCAAGTTACCAAACAAGTAGATTTAAAATGAATTATTGGCACCCAAAGGGTCTTTTGTTAACAAAGTCTGGTCCTAATTGAGCTAGTAGTTCCAGACCAGAAGACTTTTCAATTTAATGAATTTCCAGTAGGGACCTATATTGGCTGCAGCTGCCACCTTATTCAACAGGATTATGAATGGTACCAACCTCGTAGTGACCATTCAATCAAAAATTTTGGTTCCAACAGAGCAAGAAGTTCCAGACAAGAAGATTCTTAAACAAGTTTCCCATAGGATCCTATGTTAAAATTGTTTGGTTGAGTCTGCCATCTTGGTTGGCGGATGGGGTCATTGGATATAATTCTGAAAGGGACCAGCCCAGTCACAATCCAAAAAAGTTTGGTTCCAAATTAGGCCAAGTATTTTTAGACAAAAAGACTTTTTAAATGAAATTCCCATATGGTGATATGTTTAATCAAGTTCAGCTGTGGTGGCCTTCTTGGTAGGCTCATCAGACACAATTTTAAAAGAGACCTTCCTAGTGACCATGCCACAAAAGTTTTGTTCCAATTAAGCAAATTGTTCCAGATAAGAAGGTTTCTAAATATTATTTCCCATAGGGTCCAATATTAAACTAAGTTCAGTTAAAGGGGCTATCTTGGTTGGTGGGTGGGGGCTTTTTGGTGAGCTGTAGGGCAGTCTCCTTGACATTTACTTGTAATCCATAACTTTATTTTTCATATGAAAATAATGACAAGATCGAGAATTTTTTTTATTCACTAGAGGTAAAGTATTGTAAAACAGAAAGTAACAGTCCAACAGATATGAAAATGGCTTTTATGGTACCTCTCAATATCATCAAGCTGTGATCAAATTATATTTAAAGATGAGTTTTAAAGTAAATAGATGGACAAGATGAATGCAGTATACCACTTACTCTCCATAAAAGGGTTAATAATAATTATAGCAGTACATGTATTATAGCATTTAGAATATGACTGACACTAACCAGAGGCCCCCAAGAGCCTATGATCACTCACCTCAATTGGAATTGCCTAATCAAACTTAATGTGAACAAAGATTTAACACATTGCTTGATAATTGTCTGCTTGTTGATTAACATTTCTGCCCAGTAGGTTTGAAATCTGTTCAGTGGATTTAGAGAAGAAGATGAAAATGTTAAATTCCCATAGCATCCAATGTTAAACTAAGTTT